>PVIR01001242.1:0-43118 GCA_004026965.1 Petromus typicus | reverse complement strand
TCCACGTTGACAGCAACTCCACTTATAAGGGTAAAACATTGGAAGTGACCTCTATATAAATCAGCAGATGAATAGATAAGTGAAATATGGTAACTACACACAATGCAGTACCACTTAGCTATGCAGATGGACAAGTGTCATTCTGGCTCATGTGAGATTTTGGGGGACATCTAGACAAGCCATCACACAAGCTTTCTCTTATCTGACAAAATCGAACCAGAAATAACAAAAGAAATCAAAACAACTGACAGGTAATAACAAACAGATATGTCATATTTATCTTTAGCAAATAATAATGAGATCAAGAGATAAAGGAAGAAGGAAAGAAAAAGAGAAAAAGTGGACACAGCATTAAAGTGCATTATGTACTTGCACCAACTTTCTTGGATGAGTATAATCATTATGTACTATAGTCATATAGTGATATATCCCTTAAAAACAATGTTATATTATCTCCTAAAATGAATAATCTATATACTACTTTGATTGTATTATTCTCCTTTGTTATAACAAAATATCTGACTCACAATTTGTCCTGGCTCAGGGCTTCCAAGTTTGAATAGAATCATTGAAGGTTGATCCAGGACAGAATAAACATTGCAGAAAGACAGTGGAAGGAAGAGGCTCAACCTGTCTCAGCCAAGAAGTAAAAAAAGAAACAAAGGAAGAATCAGGCTGAAGACTCACTCTTGTAGGTCAGGCCTCTAGTTACCCAGCTGCAACCCGAACCGAATTCCTAACAGCAATTCAGCTATGACCTCATTGATGGATTCATCTCACTGTTGAATACAGCACCTCATGACCCAATACCCTCTATAAGCTCCAGCACCAGATGCATATTTCTTGGGGACATTTTACATATAAAACATACTAGAGATTGTGGTATATATTAGAATTTTCTGCTTATGTTATAAGTATATAGATTTTGATAACTACTCAATGTGAACTCTTCTTTATGACAGTGTCATTCAGAATAACTGTGCCACCCTAAAAAAACACCACGTGCTTCACAAATTCATTCCTTCTTCCTTCTCCCTGAGTTTATAGCAACAATGAATCTTCATATTTCTTCTGTAGTTTCCAAGAATATCATACAACTGAAATCATGCCGAATGTGCTTTTTCCAGGTTGTTCCTTTTCCCTTAGCAAAGTATTTAACTTATTTTTCTGGTCATGGATTGATAACTCTACTTGTGTCACTTAATAATATTCAGTGGCATAGATATACCACAGTTTGCCCATCTTTTTGTTTATTGAAAGATATCTTTGTTATTTAAAACTTCTGATGAGTGTAGATACAGTATAATTACAGTTGCTGTAAATACTCATGTGCAGAATCTTGTGTTGGTTTGCTTTCAACCTTTTGGGATATACTAAGAGCACCATAGTTAGATCAGAAGGGGAAAATACATTTAACTTCTGGAGAAATCACCAAGCTCTTTCAAAATGAAATGTTATTTTGCAAAATTTCCGAACTATTTTATATTATTTTTTTGTGTGTGTTTGTTTGTTTGTTTTGCTACAATACTCACCAGCAGTGATGTTGTCAGTATTTTACATTTTAGTTGTCATAATAGTTGTATGTGTTGGAGATATCATACTTTAAGTTTTACTTTCCTATAACAACTAATGTAATCAGATTTTCTAATCTGCTACATAAAGCTTTATGTTACAAAAACATTATAAAATTCTTATAATGATATATTTTGATGACTACATTTTTCCACTATTGTGAGTAATATTATACAAAATAGGTTTTTTCATATATGCCCCAAATTTATATTTCAATTTAAGAGACAATTCTTGGTATTTAAATTGAAATGCTCACATTGAAATTGTAATAGATTTTATTATTTTCAAAAAATAATTTCCTTTAGTTTTGTTCTTTGTTGCTGAGAGAAATCAGATGATTTTCCTTGGTGGTGTTATAATCCTAATTTCTGTAAACATGTCAGTATAAGATTATCCAGGAAGATGGGCCAGGGAGTTAGCTCAGTGGTTCTGGTGCCTGTCTTCCAAGCGCAAGGACCTGGGTTCGATTCCCTGGTAACCACATAAAATACTGGGTGTGGAGATTCACCCAGCAGCAACCAGTACCACATATCACAGTGTCAGGCATGGTGGCTCACACCTGTAATCCCAGCACTTGGGAGGCAGAGGCAGGAGGATTACTGTGATGTGAGTTTGAGGCTGAGCTTGGGGCCAGCATGAACCACAAAGTGAGACCCTTTCTCAAAAAAACCTAAAAAAAACTAAAAAAAAAAAAAAAATCCAGGAAAGGAATGAAGAATAAGACATGTGTTGAAATACAGTCTCTCTGCTAGCTTTAGAAGGTTTTTCTAGATTTGAAAGGTCTACAGAAACCATTTTATTTTTTAACTTTGTTTCTCTTACCGTGGAAATATATCTCAGTGAATTGCGCTACATTTTCCCTCCTTTGAGTTAAATCTTTCATTACCATTTTGATCATAGCATCTGCAGATCCCTACAATAAAAAAAATAAAACTGCCAAATTAAAGACTTAATAAATTTGAAGTATTTTTTTTTTCCTGATTTTGTCTGTTTTCTCAATGTTTCAGAGACAAATCCAATGATTCTTAGAAAACATCACTACTTTATGGAATTTATGAAACTATAACCTCTTTTGGTAAATAAATCATGGGTATTGATTTTGATTTTGACACTGACTTATTTAGTCCAGCCATTTTCATTCACCATAAGCCTCTGCATCTTTGGCCTTATTCCATGCTTATAACTGTTGCCTATTTGTGTTTAACAGATTGAATGCTTTCTTGCTTTTCCAAGTCATTAATAAAATCTGGTACGTGGGCTTTTGGCTTCATGCAAAAAAATGTGTCCTTGTACAATGCTTTTGATTTTTGTGAAATAAAAAACCTGTAATTCTTGATCTCTAACTTGTCCTTTCTGGTATTTTATTATTATTATTATTAAACTTTATCTCAGCTATTTTTTATTCACTTTTTAAAGCCATTTTTGTGTGCTGAAGAGGGCTGTGTTTCTGTAGAACTTTTCTATCATAAGTTTGGTTAAGTTTCATTGTAATGTGTCCACAAAACAAGTCTCATATTGAGAGCCACATTTTATATCTAATCTTACATCTGAAAGCCAATGCTGTTAAGTAACCTATTAAGGACATATTATATCAAAGATCTGGAATTAGAAAAAAACTTAATTTCAAATTTATTCTTCTAAAACTATTTACTGAATGTATATCTGCTTTATTAGATTCATATGGAAGAACTGATTCTTTTAGTTTTTTTTTAAACAGTATAGATGAATTTTTTAAACACAAAAAAATCAAAAGTAACTCTAGCAGTGTTGTATAATTGTTAAAGAGCAAGAAAATGTTTTATGTATGCTTTTACTTTTGGTTACATTTTTAATAAATAATGAAATATTCACAAAATCTATCAGTTTCTTGGCTGCCTACATTTTGCCAATATTTGTAGGGAAATTCTAACAAGAGTGCAACTAAAAAATATGTACAAAACCCATAAAAGTAGATGTTTATTTAGAGAATTCTCCAACACCTGGTCAATATAAGTCATTTAACCCTAATTTCCACACTCCGAGGCCCACGACTTATATTTCAACTTGTACAGTTTTAGAGTTTCTAGAGAATTCACAAATATTATTATCTCAAAATCTTAGCAGTTTTCTGAAATTATATATATATATATATATATATATATATATATATATGTAATAAATAATAAAATTCAGTTCAGAAAGTTCACATAATTTTGAATAGCTATAAATAGCTTACTTGTTCACTAATGCAGAAATTTAAGTTAAAATTCTCTAGGTCTGTCAATTTCAGAGATTTTTGCTTCATCATAATAAAAGTAATATTCTTTACAATGTGTAAGAACTACTCCAAATATTTAATAAGTATTACTCCTTACTATGAATCAAGCACCAAAAGAAGTAATTGTTAGTGATATTTTAGATTCAGAAGTGAAGAATGTTTAGCAATAGTTCTACAGTTACTGAGAGTAAAAGTGGAAATCCCTCCCACATGTCTGACTGAGTTGTCAATACCCATGAATAGGATACACATTTTATTTTACATCTTGATAGTAAGTCCATAGAAAGACAAGCATTAGTATAAACTTCGTTCATTTATAACCAAAATGGAACAGCTCCTCTTCATTCCAGTGAATATCCAAAATCTCTTCAGTACCTTGTGTCCTTGATGAAACTGTAGTAATGTCTTTAGGCCCGGGGACTTAGCTCAGTGGTTCCGGCACCTGTCTTGTAGGTTCAAGGGCCCAGGTTTGATTACCCATAGCCACAAACAACAATTACTTGCATGGAGACTCACCCCCACCAGCAATCGGTACTTTGGACCACAGTGCCAGGTGTGGTGGCTCATGCCTGTAATCCCAGCAATCAGGAGGCAGAGGCAGGAGGATTGCTGTGATGTGAGTTTGAGGCTGAGCTCAGAGCCAGCCTGAACTACAAAGCAAGACCCTGTCTCAAAATTTAAAGAGAGAGAGAGAGAGACAGAGAGAGAGAGAGAGAGAGAGAGAGAGAGAGAGAGAGAGAGAGAGAAAGAGACAGACAGAGAGAGAGAGAGAGAGAGAGAAATGTCTTTAGTTTCTAAGTATGGTCTCCTAGCAGAAGCCATGGATTCATCATGAAGAAAGATAAAAATGTGTGTGGCCACGTTTGCCACACTACTCTGTTACACTCTTCCCTTGCACAAGGTCCCAGGTGAGTCTAAGTGTGTGTGGTGTGGGAGGCACTCCCTTTCTGTACCCGAGTGACCCAGGCACTTCTGAAAGCTGGACTGCATTTCAAAATATTTCAAAAATTCTATTATCTTATTGTCATTGTCTGAAAATATAAAATCACTTTTCTCACATCTCTGAAATGCATAATGTTCCAAGTTTCTATCTACAAGATTAGAGATATTTTTTCCCTATTTAGTTGTATTCATCCTACTTTTTCTTTATCCTTTCAGATTTATTCTTAAATTCTATTCAAACAATATATAGTTAACAAAAATACTTTGCATACATTAGGATATTTCTTCAATGTATACTGCATCTTGAAAACTGAAAGAAAGGAATTTTTAACTTAGAAAACTTAGACATGGGCTGGGAATGTAGCTCAGAGGTTCTGTGCTTGCCTGACAACCACGTGGTCCTGAGTGGGATCCCTGGCACTGCAGGGGGGGGGGAGGGAAATAACACAAATAAACCAAAAAAAAAAAAAAAAAAAAAGGAAGAAGAAGTACAGAAAGAGATAAAAAATACAATTCAGAAGGTTGTTTCCTTGAGAACATTTAAAGTACAATGCAAAAAAATCAATGAAGATTTGTACATCAGTTGCATGAATTTTTAAAATTTAAATGTTAGATATGTTAATGCAGTATCATATACTGCATTATTAATTTGTAAATATTCCATAATAACCTGACTGTCTGCATCTCTTTTGAGTTAGCAGAATGGGAGAAAACCTTTCTTGTAATGTATCATTTGAATTTTCTTGAAAAAAACAATCGTACATTTTTATAACTAAAAAGTTTAGATACCTAAAGGAAAAGGATATACTTATAGTACCCTAAAAAAAATAAGTCAACAATTTCAGCCCAGTTGACTCTAATATATTTTTCCAATCTATTTTAATATTAAGGCTATAAATGCAATGCCACATCTCTAAATGTAAGATAACATACTTTTACACATTGTACCTTTTAATTTCTTTGCTGTGTGTCATTTTCCAGGGTTAGAGAATTTAAGAGAGTATATTAGCTGTTCAAGTAAGACTGGGGCTCTGTGTACCTTTCTACCCTCAGGCAGGAAAGTTGACAAATGGACATGAGTTTTGCCTCTGAGATTTCCGTAAGCTAGTATTGTCCTTACACTGCAAAGTGTTTACCACAAAAATCCTCCACATCTATCACCAGGGCCAGCCTTTGCCTGATTCTAATTCCACTGACAGTGAAATCAGAAGCTCTTTGTGAGTCATTTATCACACTTTTTAAAATGTTCCATTGTGGATTAGAATAGCAACTCGCTATTATTTCAGAGTGCTGCCCAAAGGGCATTCTCTGCAGCAAATCTTTCTGCTTTATTGAAATAGCAGCTCAGTTTTAATAAATGACTCTTTGTAAAAGTACCTTACATTCAATTATGAAAGGTGATGGTAGCTTTTTAAATCTGGCATCTATGACCAAGATTATATAAATCTATTCATTTAAAATTGTACTTTTCTACCCTAAATATCCCATCCTCAATGTTCTAACAGGCATATGTCATTTGGATTAATTATACTATTGTGTAAGAAATTTCTGTGTAAGTTATCCCATTGAACTAAGGTCAAATGAGCAATGTATAATAAAGAAATTTAAGATGACAAGCATATTTAATGCGTATAAGAAGAAAATAAATTTTCCATGAGTAAATAAGTATTTACACCATACGTAGATCATTTTTGAATACACTTTGCTATTCTGCCCAGAAAGCTTTCACCAAAATCAAGATTTGTTACACCTTTTCCAGAAGCATTCAATAAATCACTATTCACCCCAAATCTTTCCATTTCTTTTGCTTTCCCTTCTTTTCTTCTCTCTCTCTTGGTGACATTATGAATGATAGAATCTATTTGACTTCTTTAAATGGTAAATGGATAAAAATTATCTTCTATAAGCTATAATTCTCCTCAGTTAGTTTGGCTTTGAAGCAACAGATACTCTTGCTTTTCAAAGAACAGAGACAGATTTGCAATTTTTTTAAATTATCTTTATTGGTACATTAAATATACACATCATGATTGCACTCCATAATGCAGATTTGCAATTTAAAATAGTGTAGAAATATAGATAGAATAAATTGATGCTGTTTCAAAAATATTTGGAAAACTATCATAGTATGGATTTTTGTACTCATTCTATTTCATCCTAAGACATTACCATGATTTACCTATAGCCTAAATATTGACCCACCATTACCAAATAAGTAGAGATAGAGACAGAAATAAGCTTTAACCAAGAAGTCTTAAGTTCTACTTCTAATATTAAGTTGTACTTTCATCTCAACCTTGACATGTCCCAATGAATGATTATTATGTCTTTTTAGCCAGGAAAATTGAGTTGGAGACCATATATATATGAACCAAAAGAGAACCAAAAGAGATTTAAGTTTCAAAGTGACCAAAAGAGATTTAAGTTTGAACCAAAAAGAGATTTAAACCAAAGAACCAAAATAGATTTAAGTTTCAAAGTGACCTTAATTCTTCAGCTCCACCACCAGATGATTCTAAAAAAAAAAAACAAAAAAAACTTTATGGAAAATGTATGCTTTCTGTGAATAACCATAAGCAAGAAAAATGACATATCATTAAATTTCTTATTCTAGACAGCGAGAATACTGGATGTAACATTTTCATCTGCAATAATGTGATTCCTCAAAGTATAGCTTTAGTCCCAATTTTTTGTTTGTTTTGGCCATCAAAATAAAGAAATATTAGTTTTGTTTCCAGAGATCACCATCAGGAAACTATGATTTCATGTCTTATGAATATAAAATATAAGAGAATCTTTATTCACACCATATTATCTTCTTTTCCAGAACAGACCTTGACAAATAGATCTAGAAGTTGTCATAAGGAGTTCATAAATTTGTCACAGTTTCTCTAAAGAATATACACCAGTGTCACATCTCCACTCATTTAAAAAATAGAAAGAAAGACCAATGTAGAAGTCTATAATAAAACTCTCTTGCTGTGAGACAGTATGAATTACACTTTAATGCACAGTTTTGGAAATTGGACTTTTGAGAGGCAGGGGAAATCCCAAACATTTGCAAAATAATGACAAATACATAGGGCATATACCATCCCCCAGAGGGATAAATGAAAATAACAAGGCTATGTGATGTCTTATATAAGTATATACTGTACTATATGTATTGGGATAATTACATGATTTTATTCGTTTAAAAAACTATTACAGAAATAACTAGTGCCCAGTCATACTTTGTTTTAAAATAAATTACCATTATATAACTTTGTCCTTATGTGACACAATTATTTTTTAAAAACATGAAGCTAGTCACATCATGCTAACATTTCTATGCCTTTACATGGCCAATGTAGTAGTATGAGGTGTTTTGTTGTTGTTGTTAATGTTGAGTAACAATGCAGGGTTGAAGAAAATGGGTCATTTACATATAAATATCCTCTGCATGATTTTTAACAGAGATGTTTTTCATTTTCTTGTTTCAAACTAAATACGCACAGCCCACACAAAAATTACCTTGATAGTCACCATTTTAGAATAATAGTAAAATAAATGAGTTGTAACCCAACTCATTTAAATCATGAAAATATCAATATCTAAGGTTTTTTCCTTTATCTAAATAAAGACAAGATATACAGATACCCATTGTTATTACTTTGCAATGAGACAGGATTATGAAACAAAGTTGTAGAGTGTTACATATATGCACACTTCATGATACACTAAATATAATACGTAATTGCTTAGTGCTTATTTATTAATAGAGCCTTACTGTTTTGTCAATTTTTGTGAAGATTTATATATGTGCATATGTGGACAATGGCTAGATCTACATCTGATATTTTACTGAAAAGTTCTTAAAAATAAATTCTAAATGAAATATAATTATTAAGTTTTAAATCAGAAATTTTGTGAAGACTTCTGTTACTATGATAAAAATACATAGTGCATGGATATATATAGTGCATAGATGTACACACAGATGTATAGTGTTTAGTGTATGGATATCTATAGTGTATAGATATAATCTATACTGTATAGATATAACAATGCTTAGGGGTAAAGTTATATTATGTATCTTCTTATTGACAAAAATGAAATACTTCCTTTTCAGACTGGGAATGTAAAAATGTAACACTGAATTTACATTCTTTTGGTCATTTTTATATGCCTTGTGAGTAAACTTATGAATATTCAAAATTCAAAATTTATAGTCCTATACATTAATTGCACATATAGAAAAGTACTAAGTGCATATTTTATAGACATTTGATTAAAATGACATTTGATAAAAACTATCTACTGTTGCACTCATTATAATCTCTCCATTTATCCTTTCTAGGATTATTTAGTGAAAAGAAGTTATTACTATACACTATTTCTACTTTTTCAATGTTTCTGCATGATGTTTACACTGAAAATTTGTTTTTATATTCTCAGAGCGCAAGAAAATGATTTTTGCTTTCCTGTGTGTGCTATTTTATATATCTTACTTATATGAAACTTAAAAAACAGTTCATGCGAAATATACCACTAAGTGCTATTTTAGCTGAGAATTCATTGCCCAGAAATATTTAAAATTAGACTTGAGTTTCATATGTTTCACATAATGTTCTGTCAAAAATACAACACTAATTAATACCTAGCACATTTTTGTTGACATTTAAATTATGTATGTTAAAATATACCTTGCCCCGGAAAAATTATTTTGCTGTTATGTAAATATAATAAGATGTATGTTAAGTAAATTTCTCTGTTAAAATAAAATGTGCTGCTACAAAGTGATTTCCACAGTAACTGACTCAAAACGTACAATTCTTAACACTATGTAAATTTTTCTTTTGCATTCCTACACGTGGATATTTAATGTAAATTGCCTCTACTACATTTGTGCACATTTGAGGCCAGAATACAGTTATGATTGGAAAAGTGGTTAAGTTGTACCATTGCATCCACATTTAGGACTACAGAAATTATTCCAATGGGATCAATGAAAAGTGTGGAATGGCGTATAAATTACACGATTTAGCAAGATCAATAAGGTATTGCTTAAGCCTTAAAGAAAAAGAGTGATCAAATAAAAGCGTATAGATTCGAATTGTGCCTTCATATTTGACAATTTTTCAGGTTTTTGATGTTAAAGATTTACTAATTAGAGTTACCTTCTTTTTAGGTTTTTCAGATCTCGGTAATTTTTTTAACTGTATAAATGGTTGGCACAACATTGTACATTCTTTTTGTTAAAATGTTTCTATTTGGTCTTTTCTTTCTATTATCTTACAAGATATGAAATTATGATTTATAGTTGGTGGATAATTCAAATTTTTTTTACTAAATGTCAGAAACTTTAGCATTAAAAACTAAATAGTTTTGCCTTGATAAAATCTTTTAAACTTGATTTAACTTAATTTGAATTAAACATAGTGAACCTTAATTCCAAGATTTTGTCTCATATAACTTGGATCATTTTAGAATTATTGAGTGAGTGATTCTTTGTAATGAAATGGATATATTCTTTGTATTTATCATTTTATTTCTTATTTTTTAAAAGTTGGGCTCATTTCAGTTATAATCATAAAAGTAGCACGTATATTTTAAAGATTTTTCCATATTTAAGGCTGTGCATTGTGCTGGGGATTCAGCTCAGTTGTTCTGGCACCTGCCTTGCAAGCACAAGGTCCTTAGTTCAATCCCCAGTAACCACATACAACAATGCTGGGGAAAAAGCTGTGCATTATCTTTGTTGAGAGAAGAAATTTTTTGTTCATTATTTCAGATATTATATTTTTCTGTTTTCCTCCTTTCTCCAAATATATTTCTCTGGTGGTTTTAAAGACAGTTGGATTTTATTTTTCACTTTTACTTTTTCACATTTACTTTTTCCACTTTCTTTTATATATAAGTTTCACTTTTGTTGGAGATAAAAGACTCTTTTCATATTTTTTCTTTTCTTTCTTCCTTCTTCTCCATTATTTTCTGTTCCTCCTCCTCTTCCTCCCCTTTTTCACCTTCACCTTCGTCTTTATTATTATTATTATTTTTTGCTTTTGTGGATTTTTGCATATTTGCTTACTTTGTAAACTCCTTAAGTAAAATTGACTATTAATAGTCAATTTACATAAGATATGACTATTTGATTATATATACTCTTTGTAGGTGATTTGAAGTTTTGTTGAAGAGCCACAATCTTCTTTCAACTTTTCAGGATCAGTACCTTGACTTGGAAATGTCTCATCAATGGTTGTCTCGATATATTTATTGAGTTGCTACCACTATTTAGCTAGTGTATCTTGAATTATATATTAACCTTGTGTGAAATTAAATATCCATATAATATATCCATTTTTCCTTAAATTATTTCTTTGGTCATATTTGAATTTCAGTTCTTAGATAATTTCTATTTCTTCTACATTGATAATTTCTGATTTTCCATGATCATGTGATAGGATAGCATTTGCCTTTTACTCTCTTGTTTACACGTAAACTGTTCAGTAAAACTGTGGTTTCTGCATTGTACCACTGTTGTAAAATAGGAGTTGATCTATTGCTTTTATTTATTTTATTTAGTAAAATGTTATCTGTTCATTTTTGGTTGCACTTTATCAATTTTTATCATTCTTTTCCTTATTCATTTCTGCATGTTTTCTCTTTTTAAATATGTATAGATGTATTTAGATTCAACTTCATGTTTACATTCTTTTAAATAAAGTATATGTGCTGGTTGGAGATTTGTGGGTAAAAATTTCATAGGCTCAAAATGGGAAAAGGTCAATGCCCTGTTTTAGGGTATGTAGAATTATCTTTATCATATAAGAGTATTTTATTTATTTATTTTAGGTTTTTTGAGACAGGGTCTCGCTTTGTGGTTCAGGCTGGCCCTGAGCTCAGCCTCAAACTCACATCACAGCAATCCTCCTGCCTCTGTCTCCCGAGTGCTGGGATTACAGGCGTGAGCCATCACACCCGGCACTGGGGTATGTGGCACTGGTTGCTGCTGGGCATGGTATGTGGTTACCGGGATCGAACCCGGGTCCTTGGGCTTGCAAGACAGGGGCCGGTACCACTGAGCTAAACCTCCTGTCCCATATATAAGATTATTTTTGTAAGTGATTGTAACTAAGCCTTCACTTTTTCCAGTGGAACTAATAGATGCAGCCTAACATGACAACTCCTACACATTTTTCACTTAATAGATTGGCATAATAGGCACTTGAGAGACAAACAGAAAGAATGAGAAAGAGGAAGTTTCCCATTCTCTTGTCTGTTCCAATCAGTTTACAATGAGATCATCTGTAGTGGACTTAAAGAAGTTCATCATCTGTGATCCACAGATGAAATCAACCTTTCCTGTGTATGATTAGAAAATCTATGACATATCTTTTTTTTTTTTTTTTTTTTTCATTCTAGCAAACAAAGCCTATCAGAGGTTGAAATGTTAAGAGTCCACGGATGTTTTCCCGACTCAACAGATAGCTGTACTTGCCACAGTGACTTAAGGAGACAAGCTAGGACCGTGGGATCTTATTTTTGCACATGTATACACTTCAGTAACATGAAGTAAAACGCTAGAGAAAGGAAGTTCCAAATACCTAATAGTGTTTTTTAGAAGGAATTAAAAACTAAACTAAACTAAACTACTATATATATATATATATATATATATATATA
The DNA here is from genome assembly GCA_004026965.1 of Petromus typicus. Taxonomy (NCBI): domain Eukaryota; kingdom Metazoa; phylum Chordata; class Mammalia; order Rodentia; family Petromuridae; genus Petromus; species Petromus typicus. The sequence continues at coordinate 30,682 of PVIR01001242.1, read as the reverse complement.
TATATATATATTTGTATGAAAATAATGATACTAGCACAAAAAAGATATTTATGTAAAGCAAAAAGAAAAGAAAAACTTCCAGTTTAGTGTTTGTGCATTGATGTTCAATCCTACTTGTGTTTACAAGCAGGAAAAAGTAAATTAAGCATTACTTTTAAAAGCCTACCCAGTATTCATGGATACTACATGCCCATTTATGGATGGTTCATATTATTAATAATCAGGAGCATTTAGTCTCTTAATATTAGGAAATTATGATAATTTATACAATATATATATGTATATATATGTATGTGCTCTCTGCACATTTAAGTTAATTAACATTCATTTTAAATGTTCACATAATAGTATTTTCATTGCTGAGTTTGAGACTGAGTTTGAATTTGGGACCATCCTGAACTACAAAGCAAGACTCTGTCTAAATAAATAAATAAAATTATTTTATTATACTATCCTTCAACATAAATTTTGAAAATCTTGATTAATAACATTATTTTTTTTGAAATAATAGAAAAACTAAAGTATAAAATTATAAATCAACATGTATTTTATTAATTATTTACATAATACCTGCCATCTTTAAAATACTTAAATAAATGAACAAACTTAGTGTTTTATATAAAATCATAGCTTCACGTGTACTTTTAAGTTTTAGTATTACAGAGGTATATTTATCAAGATATAAAATCAAAATAGATATTATTGAGCAATATATCACCTTGATTTGTAACTTTATATTCATGTGTTTGTTTTGACCTCTATTAACGTACTAGTCTCTGAACTGAAGGTTTGAAAGACAACCTGGAGATACAATCTTTTCATTCAACTCAAAGAATTCATGTATTTCTATTTGTCAGTTATTTCCTAGATCCTTGGATAATAGTGCTTGACTATCAATATGTTCTATAGTGCCATGATTCAAAGCTGTCATTTCCTTTTAGGAAATATTTTGAGTTTTTCCAGTGTTGACAGAGCCTCCCCACTGTCCAGTGCTAGTTCACTGTTTTTCACCCCGTACTGACACTGTAGCTACGCAGATCATCCTTATGAGTGGGTTTGGCTTTGATTTTTAGACTCCCAGGGGCAATGACTCTCGTGGGCTAATAGAAACTGCTTCTGAGCCCAGTATTGTAGGAACAACTTAAACTGAACTAGATTCCCCCATTATAACTTTTGATTTATAAGACAGATGTGCACCTGGAGGTTCACTCTGTTACACTATAGGGAGCTGTGTCCAACTTGCAGATTTTCAAGATATGTGAAGAAAGATCAATGACCAAATAACCTACTTTAGACTTTTGAAAATGACATACAGCAGGGCATCTATTTCCTAACACAAGTAGGCAGGGAGGGAGTGAGGTACTACCACTGAGATATTCTTTCCTCACCTACTTGTCTGCCAAAATAAACAGACAAGATGTGATAACTGTCTCTTTGACAATTTAGATAATTCTTGAAGAGAGTCAAAAAAACTCAAATTAAAGACAGAATTTTTACTTCTTTTCAAAAGGATTACTCACAATTCCTGTCAAATTTGCATCCAACTCATATAGCAATTGTAAGTTATTTTGACATCCAGTTGACTTACACTTTCACAAACACTGCTACAAGTTCAATTAAAAAAAAATACGTGCAGTACAAAAAGGGAGAAGCTTGTGGAAATGAAAGTGCTGCTTGAAGGAAAGAGTATAAATTTTAATCAATAAGTCCTATGGCACAAAACCTAAAACACTAAATAACAACTTAATAGTTCAAAAGATGTGATAAAACCTAAAACCTAATCACAAGGGAATAACTTGAGCTCTGGAAAGAACTTTCATTTTAAGAAAAAGTTATTTCATTTTTCACCCAAAGCAATTTCCTATTTTCAGAACTGGATGTCTAGCTTTGACATTAAACTAATATGTATTGATTCCTATCTCTCTAGTTGTACTAGAGAATATTGATTCATATGCTAAAAATTATTGACACTCTTATCAGAATGTTCCTGAAATTAATATTTTAACATTTTCAAGAAAGAACTAATCTATTTGATCAGTAGATTAACATTCGAGCCTTAAAATTCACATATGTGGGAAAGGGCAGGGAAAGAAGACCTCAAGTATTACAGAATTTTGTTGGTACTTAACTTTTTAAAAATTTTTGTGCAATGCTTTGTCCTTTGCATTCCTACCATATTCTTCCAAGTTTCATGCAAAAATTGATAAACACTTGATATGAATACTCAGAAAATTGAAATTAGCTTTCTTATTGTAAAATGGTAACCGAGCATTCTTTCTAAATAGGAAATGCCAAATTCTAATTGTCTAATATATATTATTTTTTTTAATTCTTACAAGAAGTTGAAAAAGTAGGTACAACTAATAAAAGCTAAGAAATTTCTAAAATTATGGCTGCCAAGTGATATCGGTAGGTTCTGCATTAAAAGATTTGGGTACAAGTTTCCCAGACCAAAATAGCATCTTTTCTGGTGGGAAGACGGATGCGGAAGCACTAAATAGTTTTTTGATTTAGTGGGGACAATGACCATTATGAAACTTTACTTCATCTTTGTATTTAAAAAGAATGCACAAAACCTTGTCCTGAAAACAAAAGGAGAAATGGGGGGGGGGGCAAAACTTTGTGAAATAAAGAAAGAGGATGAAAGAGAGGAAGAGGAAAAATAGACCTCACTGCTTTTTTGCAAAACTAAACCAATACTTCTTTCAAAATACACAACTTATATCAAGATTTAAAACATTGTTCCCATCTTACGTCATCTTGTATATAATCTGATACATACGTTATAATAAAAGCTGAGACAAACAAGTTAGGTGAACAAGTTTTAGTATCATAGAATCTCAGACTCTTGTGAATACATGACATCTTCTCCTAAGCATTGATTATATTCATGTCATATTTTCCGCTTCGTATAATAAAGGTGAGAATTTAATAAAACCTGTTGTCTAATTAACTCAATTTACCAATCAAGATCTAAAACAGATATTGAACACTTTTGGTAAGTTTTGGTTTGGCTAGTGATGATAAGTTTCCTCCAGCTTCAAGTGAGTTCATTGCCAATGAAGAAAATACAATCTGATTTCTTGAATCCATATTTAAATGCAGACAGTGAGTGACATCATATGCAATATAAAAATGAAGAGTAGACAGAATATATTAGAAACAGCTCAGTAAAATTTACAAGCTGAAAGAAAAAGAAAAATGTGAAGTGAATTGGTGAGATTTTAAAGATTACAATGTACCTCCATATGAAATCATACATATTCAACATGCAAAAAAATTGGTAAAAAATGACAATTCTACTATTTTTCATATCACTTTTGTTGTGTGGCTTTCTTGGAGCCTTAATTAACACTTTCTTCTCACCTAAATGTGGTGATGAGACCATGTGCTTTTTATTTCATACTTATAATGGATGAATTCATTGCTCATCACTCTTGAGTTGGATTCCTTTCTGGACAACTACTTTTTCCCTGGGGCATCATCTTCCATCTTCTTGTATCATCACTTACTTTGTGTCTGGCTAAAAGTGACTTACTCCAGGTCCACTGTTGTATTTTTAAGATCAAGAATTTTGTTTACCATTTTAAAAAATGTTTTCAATTCAACACATTATTTTATTGTACATATGTATGAGATTCAGTATAATAGGTCAACACATGCTCACAATGTGTAATAGTCCAGATAGGGTAATTAACATTTTCATCTCTTTGAATTGCTATAATTTCTTGATTTTGAGAAACTTGAAACTCTTCTCTTCTCATCCTTGATAACATATTTAGTAAATAGTTGTAAATTATATTCACACTACTATCTTACATTGTGTTCAGTGACATGTCACATTCAGAATACAAATATATTCATATTCTTCTGTGGAAGATTAAAAGATTATTTAATAGAAGCAGATTATAGTATTAGTCACTAGAGGTTAGCAAGTTAAAAGAAAGGGAGAATAGAAAGTCAGAAAAACAGATGCCAATTTACAATTACCTAGAAAGAATAAATATTACTGTTCTATACTAGAGTACAGTGATTACATTTCCAATACTGAGTCAGGTACTGTGTTTGATTTTAGAGATAAATAAGACAGTCACAAATAATAGTAATAAGTAGGTAACTGTGTCCTAAAAAAGGAATGTAGGGGGCTGGGGATTTAGCTCAGTGATTCTGGTGCTGGCCTTATAAGCAAAAGCTCCAGAATTTGATCCCTGGTAATCACATAGAACAGTGCTGGGCATGATGACTCACACCCACTAGCCATCAATACCACAGTGCCAGGTGTGGTGGCTCATGCCTATAATGCCAAGCCTTGGGAGGCAGAGGAAGTAGGATTGCTGAGTTCAGGACCAGCCTGAACTACAAAGAAAGACCTTGTCTCAAAAGAACTACAAAAAAAAAAAAGGTATATAATAAGACAAATGAGGTAAGTAATTACAATGAATTACCATATTTATACTAATGAGAATGTACATAGATGAATGAGTGACTAAAATAATACATATTATATATGTATGTAATAGAAATTCTTACCTTCCGGTTTAGGGGACTTCTGTCTTAGAGCGTTGTTTTATATAATATATCTCAGTTTTTGGTTTCCTTAGATAACATCCCTTTCAGTCCTTCGTTTTAACCAACACACCCAGAATGATTCAATAAATATTAGTGTGAAGTAGAATAATGATTTTATAAATTTGTTGAGTGAAATTATAAATGCACTATGAGTCAGCCAATAAATGAAGATGACCATGAACCTGAGTGTGTTGCTAGGTGTGTAACTTGTACTCAAGAAATTAAAATACTTCTCTAACACTTTGAGAAGAATCATACTCATGTTAGCTTGACCAGAGATTCGAATAAATTAAATGGAACCTAGTTAACAGTTTTAAAGTATCAAAGTTTCCTTGAAGATTCTGAGTTGAAATTTCTGTTTCATAATCAAATCTAATGCTCTTGTCACTGTGCTTCAGAGACAACTAGATTGACTCAGCATTTAATAAGCAGCTGTTGAATCTAATTGAATACAATACCAGTTCCTCCGCTATTTCCATCACATTGTTGACAAGTTTTCTTAATAGATAAGATACAAACTAAAAACATTTATCAACATAGAAGAAAAGGCAGTGTTCAGTTTCTTTTGTAATCTATGGCAGTAAGAATTTAGAAGATAATTGTTAGATGTAATATAGAAAAGAATCACTCATAATTTCGTGGTCATGTAAATCAGTATATTTATTGCAAGTAATTTGGCAAGATGTTGGCATTTCATAACATTCAGGCCACAATTATATTTCAAAGAATTTATTTTATAGAATGAATAGTGGTTATATTAAAGATACAGATATTGTGTTGTTTACCTCAAGATATTTTATGGTGGGAAATATTCTAGATTACTTATTTGTTTAAGAGTAGAAAATTGGTTAAATAAATTTTAATAGACCATCACCACATAATACCTACAAGTCATTAAACATTAAGTTGTGAAATTATATTTAATGGCTTGGAAAATGAATGTGGCAGTCAATGTAAAACAGGTTATGAGATAGCATGTAAAGAATAAGGTCATTTAATTCATCTGTATCACATGCTTTCAGCTAATATTTCTTTCTTCGTGCTCTCAAAATTTTTTCTTCAGTGCCTATATTTTAATAGTTACAATAAAATAAGCAATAATGTGCTAACAGGCTACTCTAAAATCCAAATGAGTAAACACAATAAAAATCTACTTTTCACTTAAAGTGCGTTATGAGTTTGAATGAATCTTGCTGGCCATTTTCCAGCAATTCCGGAGCTTTTGTGTTGTGGCGCCAGAACTAAAGTGAGAAAAAAAAAAAAAAAAAAACCAGAATTCAAAGCACATGACCTTAGCTCTTCCTTACCCAGGAGGCACTGCTCCCCTGCTTTTATGACTAAACAAATGAAACCAGGCACAAGGTTTCATCTCTACTGTAGATTCACAAGTACTGTAAAGGATAAACTTTGGCGAATTCCAGTAATTAAGAATAAACTATCAATAATAGTATGTAAAAGAAAAAAAGGGAAGCTATGTTTGAATCGAGAAGGAAAAGGAAGCATAAATACAAGAAGAGTAAAACGATAAAAATCTCAGAGAAAAGTTTGAAGTTCTGAATTAAAATATTCTTGTGCTCCGCACTTATATTTAAATTTGAAAAAACTTACAAAACATCAATAGTAAAAGAATGCCTAAAATATATGAGATTAAATAGTTTACATTGGTTTCTTAAATTAATTTGAATCGCTAGTGGAAAGTTATAATCCTAGGATAAAGAAAATTTATTTTTATTTGGGGACACGATGAAAAAAGAACAAATTCCCAGCCTTTTCCAGTAGTGTGAACTAATGAAAGATAAAAAAGATATATAAATAAGATCTTTAAGTCAGTATTAATTATCAAAATTAGATATGAAAAATAGAAAATATCTTTCATTTCTTAATATAGATCTGAATTTTTAATTTTTTTTTTACAAAATTAAGTTTCTTGGTACATTTTAGAAAAACAGCAAGATCACATTTCTAATTAGGAAATTGTACCTGTATGTGACATATTTTTAATTTTATTTTTCCTCATTGCCCTGCTGTCCCTACAACCCCTTCCCCATATACGTAAGCTATGTTTTCATTTGACCCTTTTAACCATTAAATGTTTTAAAATGAAGTCCAAAATATATGATAGGTATTGTGAAATGGAAAGAAAATACAGGGAAAAAGAAATGGGTGGGGGCAGGGAAATGCAAAGAAGGAAAAAACAAAAGTCAATCTTAAAGAGTAAAATCACGCTGGATGATAATTCTGGTCATAATATTAAAATAATTGTTCTTGGACTCTCATAAAATAATGTAATCACTGTTAGCAAGAGAGTTTTTTATTAAAAGTAACACTTCTACAGTTATAGCTATAGTAATAAAAGTTATATGTTAATAATGCACTAAAATTTAATAGCGCCTTACATATATTACATAAATGTTAGAAGTGAATATTTTGATAGTATTACATATTTCCTTATTTTGGATTTGAACCACTGGCAACCACAGTGAACTACATCTTCAGCCCTTTGTATATTTTATCTAGAGATAGGGACTTGCTAAATTATGATGTTGCCCAGACCAAACTTAAACTTGTGATCCTCTTGCCTCAGGCTCCTGAGCACTGCATTATAGGTTTGCGTGATCATACACAGCTAAATATTCTAATTTAAATCACTGTTTGAATCTATTTAATTTTGATTAACTGTAATATAAATGGTTGTTGGAAATTTATTTAAATATGACTGCTAATTATGCTAACAACCATTGACACTTTTTTGTCTATTTCTCTTGAAAGTTAGGGAAAGAATACACAACTTTTAAGACAGGAATGCAAGAATCACACAACTAACCTTGAAAAAGAATAATCATTGATTTTACTTTTAAGATTTTTATTTCATAAGTTTTAAGGGGTTGAAGAATATTTAAAATATTTTATTTCTTTCAGATGAGGTAGTGAAGTTATTTCACAGACAGACAACTATTCTGTGATATTTTCTGATTCTTAGAAAGATGATTAGCTATTATTCTATCTGTGGAATAGTCAATAACTACTTTAGGGTTAATTAAGTTTTGTTCTGTTTTTGTAAACACAGTTCTCTTCATTAGTTCTCTATGACCATAGTAACTGAAGATATATTACTTTTAATTTTGGAATGTGAGTTTTAATCTTTTTTATATAAACCTTTGTTACCTCCTCTATTTGATTCAAAGTGTGAGGATTCTGCTTATGTAGCATGAGAAGAAGGTGCTGGAAGACAGAATAAGAAACACATGTTGTGTAGATGTAATTTACCAATAAAGATTTCAATAAAAAATTAAAATAAAAAGAAACACGTTAGCCAAATGTTTTATGTGGAGATGGGAGGATTCCAGCATTGAGACAAGACAAAGCACATTTGTTGTTGTTGTTGCTTGAATGACATAAGATATTAGAACATCTTGATTGTAATAGATAATAGAACATTCGATCATGGACTTTGTCGGGAATTGGTCCATAGGATATTATAGTATCTTGATTGCAGTATTCAGTATGGATATTTTTGATGAACTGTAAAAGTCGTTTGTGAAAAATGCATGCCATGCAACTCATACTCAGTAAATAAAGAGCAAAAATATAAAATGCCCAGATGTGAGACTGTCTGGGTCCAGGATGCTATCCAAGGAAGCTGCAAGGAGACTGACCACAGCCTGAACTTTGCTGGTACACAGTCCCCTCCAAGCCAACCCCCTTGGTTCTCCTGTGTGCACAGCATTAACCTTGCCTGTTTCCAGACAGCAAAGTAGCTATATGCTGATGCTTCTCATGAGCAGAAAATGATTTCTTTCTGCCAGTGTTCTGGCCAGCCATCTGCTCTGTGAAAGTCATGCCCGGATTATGCCATGAACTTGCTGGAATTTTCCATTTGTGTATTCATGAAGTACCCTCCCTAGAGCTCCTCACTGTTGGAAAATAAGAATATCTGGGTTCTGGGGAGGAACTCCTCAGTTTAAAAATCTTAAAAAGCTTCATATTCAGACATGATGGAATGAAATCACGACTCTGTGTGGAGATGAGATTGCATGCTGCTTTGTGCAATGTGTGATTTATATCAGGTTATCTTTTAAATGTTTTTGAAATCAATGCAAGCCAAGTTATTTACACAATACTTCTCTATAACAGTTGGCACTGGAGTTACTTTAAACATATTTGGATCTAAAATCCTTAAACTTAAGCTCCAGCTTTTGGTCAGTGGATCTAAACAGGGTCCTGAGGATTTTTATGCTACAATTTCCCAAGTGGCCCAGAAGTTGAGTGAGCCAGAGAAGCACTGAATCTTGGGAACTCTTAATCAATTAAAGTTTGTTATAGCAATAGTAGGTGGGAGAAAGTAATTTTTTTTTTTTTTTTTGGTTAGGTTTTTTGAGACAGGGTCTTGCTTTGTGGTTCAGGCTGGCCCTGAGCTCAGCCTCAAACTCACATCACAGCAATCCTCCTGCCTCTGTCTCCCGAGAGCTGGGATTACAGGCGTGAGCCACCACGCCCGGCACTGTGGTATGTGGTACTGGTTGCTGCTGGGGTGAGTTTCCACACCCAGTATTGTTATGTGGTTACCGGGATCGAACCCAGGGCCTTGCGCTTGCAAGACAGGCGCCGGAACCACTGAGCTATATCCCCGGGCCATGGGAGAAAGTAATTTTAATTGTGCACCCTAGATAGCACAATCAAGGCTGGTCTTTCCTCAAATAAGAAATACATTTCAAATATCTAATTAATCATTTTTTAATACTTAGTCATCAAATATAATTATTATCCACAATCAAATAATACTATGCAGAATATCTGAATTTATAATTTTCTTATGTATATGTGTGGAAGAATTGCCTGGGTATTTATGGAGAATGCAAATCTAATATTAGTGTAAATCATTTTGTTACACACTTGGGTCACATGTGACAGAATATGTGCTTCTAAGCCTATTAGTCCTGTGCATTTTTCCATTCTGGCTCTGAATAGTTTGTTAATGCTCTTCTATGAGCTATCAGATATTGTGAAAGAATGATATGAGACCTCTTATGACTTCCTTATTCCAAACTACCTTGATTCCATCCTTATTTTAATAAAACTGTTCTTAAAAACAAATGCAGAGAAATTTCCTGCATTTACTCAACTTTATCCTTCCCTATATTTATTGACTTATGTTAAAAGAGTTATTGATCCTGTTAAAATTTTCTATGTGATCTCTTCAAAAACCCAGAAGCAGAGGATTATTGTACCTATTTATTTATGCTTTCTGGACTGAAGAGAAATATACAGTTGTGATTTTTGTATGCCAAAATGAATTTGCCCTTAATTTCGATGAAAAAGGAACATTACTAAATTCTATGACAAGAGAAAATCTTTGTTCAAAAATAAATAATTGAAGTACATTTTGTTTTAAAACAAATCTAATATGTGGTACATATTAGATACTGTTCTCATTTGTTCACTAATCATCAAGTAATAATAGAATTGTGTCACTAGTATCATCAAAAGACTTTTATTCAATCAAATAAAAGGATTATAAATTACAAACAGGATAAAAAGAAACCAGTGTTTGTAATCACATATCCTTTGAAAAAAATTATCATACTTTACAAAACTTGTTACAAAACAAGTGAGATGTTTCTCTTTGATCCTTTGAACTGTATTATTAAAATCATTATAACCATTTTCACGTTATTTCATAGGCATATAAGAGTTCCACTTCCCGTTTAAAATCTCATTCTCACAAGAAAACTGCTCAGTTGATAAGTAAGAATTCGAAGCTGGAAATAGTTTCAATCCCTCTTGGTTTGCATTGGTTATTACGTTCATGAAGAAAGAAAAAAATCCCTTTTTAAACATTGTGCTAAATAAGTACAGACTCTACTTCACCTCTCCCATTTAAATTAGACTTTTGGAAAAAAATATAATGAATAACAATGTATTAATAGCAAACTAAGCTTGCTGTCTGATAGAGAGGAAGTCTCAGGACACACAATTTCTTAATGATTAAAATTTTGAAAGTCCAGTAATACAATTATAAATAATCTCTACTTGCTGTTTTCCATGTCATTGAAATAATTACTATTTAACTAATGCCCTCTGTATAAAGTAAGAAAATAAATGATTTTAAGCAAATTTTATCATTCACCTGCATGTTAACTGAGGTCGAGTATATTCTGTCTTTCTTCCTTTCAACTTGATTATGAAAGTTACTTTACTTTCTCTTTCCTAGAAATATGTTTAGGCTATTTAAGCATTGGGGAAAGAATTGCACCTTTGGTTCAGCTGCTTCATATAATTCTTTTCAGTGTTTTATAAGTACTAGTTGAACGTTACATATGTTTCAAATTTTTATGATGATTATCTTCAGATGTCTTTATAAAATGTACATTTGTCTCATGTATCCTAAACTGTTTATTAGAGATCTATTCTTTAAATATTGTTTTATGGTAAATCATAACCCATTAATTTCATAATTTTATGATCATTCTCTTCTGATTGCTTGATTTACCTTCTAGTTTTAGTAATTAAAGAATTGGTTCTAAAATGAACTGATTTTCCCCCTCAGGGGGAATTTAGTAATGAATGTAGACATTTTTGCTGGTTACAACTGGAGAAAGAGGAGAAAGTAATGGGTTAGTAAAGATAGTGTGTAAAGGCCAGTGATATTATTGGAAGTTTTATAATAATCTGAATAATCTCTTGTAATCAAGACTCATCTTTCGCAAATAGTCAATAATTAAAGGTTAGAAAAGATGTTCAAAAGCAACTTCTTTAGTTTCGTCTATACCAATAAAGTCTAGAATCATGCATAAAACTATTCCTAGTATTTTATTCATTATCAATGACTCATGGTAACCTGGCCAGTAGTTTCTATTCAGTAATTTTAATTTTTTTCCTTGACAATCATAATATTCTAACATAAATTCTTGCTTATTTATGGGTACATTATGCTTGAATGTATCACCAATTATTGTTTTCAATTTTAATGTCTTTTTAATTACTGTGTGATTATATTATGTTTAAGAGAGATTTTAAAATTTTGTAGAAGTTTATTGAAGCTACAATGAAGACGAAAAAGTTGATGTTCATCTCTTCTTAAAATCCAGCCTAATAATGAGAATGTACTTGTACATAAAAATTCAGGATTAGTCATAATATACATACAAAAAATGTTATTCATTTTATTTCTGCCTTTTCTGTGAGCTGAAAAAAAAGAGAGGAAAACTAAGCTGAAAATGCAAATAAATACAGATAAGCACTTGTAAAATTAAGAGTCTTGTGCCTTAATTTCATGGAGAAAAATAGTGAGTAACCTATTTTATTGTGTAGTAAACGTTGATGACAAAGAAATATTCCAGATCTGACATCAGTATTTGAGCAATGGCCAGTGGATTAGGGAAATATACAGCTACACTGAATTACAAAAGAGAATGGAACTTGCTCTCAAGGGACAATCTTGGCACAGTGTTGATTGGTGCTATGCATTTTCTCCTTGTGAGTCATCACTACTAAATTAAAAGCCCTGTAACTATTATGATCTTCCTATAAAATGTACAGTGTTTAACCCAAGGGGAACATTTTGAAGGATACAATCATTGGAACTCAGGAGTTTTTAGTCATGACCACAAGTGAAAAATCATATATGTTTTAGGTTATTTATGTCTGCCCTTCTATGTATCTTATCTGCTTAAGAAATCCTTCCCTGAAATATCTTAAGCAGAAAACACTGTAAGTTGGATCTTGCCTTTCCTTTAAGGCCCTTGAGTTGTAGACTACATCACCAGGGAGGTGTTACTAGGAGACAGTAAAACTTTTAATAATTTTGTAGGGAATTCTTATGTAATTGAAGGTGCCCCTTCAAAGGAGAACATGGAATCCTTTCCCTTCCTTCTCTTGTGCTTCCTTGGAAAGGGTTGGGTGGTTTTGTCTGAGCACACACTGAACATCATTACATTAATTATCACCTCCACTAGGCACCCAAATGTAATGGCCATGCAGATGATGAACCATATTGAAAATAATAAACCACAATACATCCTTTCTCTAAACAAAGTGATTATCTCAAATGCTTATTACAGGTGCCCAAAAATAATATTTGTTTGGTCCTAAGGTACACATATGAAATTGGTACATACAATAAGTAGGTAGGATGAGCTTCATATCACTATCAGCCATATTTTCCCATATGGAAGTAGAGAAATGAGAAGACAGATCCCAGACACAGAGGATTTCTCATTGGGGAGAAACCTAATCCAATATGCTGTTTTTTTTAAATCAATTTTTATTGACACATTTTATATACACATTATGACCACACTCAATATTGAGAATTTATACCAGTATATGACACAACTTAATTCTCATTTTTCCCCATTTTCCTACATTAGCTTGTACATAAGCTCTATTTAATTTTTTTTAACATCACATTTTTTCTTTCCCCTCATTACTTACCCTTACCTTTTTCACTTTGATAGTATGAAATACACTGAGGTTTGGAAAAAACAGAACTGAGTTTCGTCAGCGAAGAATAATTTTTTCTCCCAATCGCAACATAGAAAGCTTGGCTGCATTTTCAAAATGCTACCTCGGGCAATTCTTAGTTAAGGCGGCAAAGTGAATGCCTAAGCTGAATTTCTAGCCTGTGGGTCATTCCCTGTATATTGCAGACAGATTTTCTTGGCCCCACAATTGCTACAAATATAAATTTATGTGCATTATATAACACAGGTATTTTTATACTCTATGTAGTTGAACATATATTCTATCAAACTACCTACTTCGCTTTATCTGTTCATGTCCCTCGTGAAATATCTTTGTATCCTGTTCACTTTCTGCCTTCAAACCAGGTGAGATGTCACGATACTGCTCATCTCCCTGCCTTGGGCAGTGAACCTTTCACTCTCCTCCTCTTTCCTTGAGTTTTGATTAAGCTGATTCTCTTGTGTAGGAGTTTTGCCTACAAAACTATCCCCCTTAGTTGCTTTTAAACTCATTTTTGATGACTTGCAGAACCATTTGTAAGGCTTGAATCAAGTAATGCTGTGTTGCTTTTCACTGCAGTCCCTAGTGACTATCTTGCAGCAACTACTGCTATCTCTTTCATACCCCAAACTTCCCAGGTCATAGAGCTCCACAGAGCATTTTCAGTTCTGAAATGTTACAGGGAAACCTATATGATTTAAGAAATATTGTTCATTTAAGCTTACCATCAAACCTGAGCAACGATCTAATGTTACCCTGCATTACTCTGAAAAATTTGCATTTATTATCAAAGTCAATTGATCATCACTAGAAGGGAGTCTAAATGGAAGGGCTCATATGTAAAAATTATCTTTAACCCATACTAGTTATATATTTTATAATGAACATACTGTTTGAGGTTCTTTGGTTATTTTTTCAATATTGCTTCCCTTCTGGTAAGTTTTACAAGAAACAGGAGAATGTCTAAGCATACATGTATCAGCACACTTATATTGTAGCAATATATTAAAAATATCAGTAATATATGAGTAAAAATTGGATCTGTATGTTTAATTTTTCAATTCAGTGTGTTTTGGGACTTGAGTCTTAATTTCCTGAAAAGTATAATTTTACATAAAATATCATTGTTCCAACTTATCTCCAGGTTTTGCTGACAGAAAGAAATCAGGGCTGGGATGACAGCTGTCAACAATTAAGTTTTGCTCAGAGAAATAATTCTGTGCTTACTAAGAAAGCATTTATAATTAAAGGGTGCTTATATTTTATTTTAGATATTATTTCTAAAATGATAAAGATAAAAAGTCTCCTGATGTATTTTTCATACTCATTTCACAATTAGACCTTTCCAGCCCATTTTTTGCTCATGTTTCTATGTCAATTTGTGCCCTTCTTTAGGGCTTACAGAGCTTCTCATGAGTTAATGATGACCAATTAGATCTCTAACATTTCTGTCTTTCTGAAATGTATTCAGCCCACTTTTTAAATTACTTATTATTGTTATTATTATTGTTATTGTTATTATTATTGTTATTTTACAATCCATAGCCTCATCTAATCCTTACATAAAGCCTATTTTACTACCTGTGGCATTACAGCAAAAATGAAACATTCATAAAACTTCTAATTTCAACTGAGTGTTTTTTTAAAAAATATTTCTTTCCTCTATTCATCTATGAAGTCCTGGATGGAAGGAATAAGTGCACTATGTTTTATGTTTTAAATCAATATCTGAACCAGCTACTCATATTAACCAAATACATTCTATTATCTTATAGACAATACATAATTCAGTATTGTAGCAATGATTTAGAAATTACTTCTGTTGAGCACACAGCCTCTTCACTTAATGCCCAAAGGATACTAGAAAATAATAAAAATTTCGCATTTCCACACTACGTTCATCTTCTTTTGCTATCCTAAACCATAGGGAGGATTGTTGCTCAATTTTACAAATAAACCTGTTAATTATTTAAGAAGTGTTGATCTAATGTTGGTAAGCTTCCCCCTTCAAAGCTGGTATGTTTAACTATGATATTTTAAAATTTAATGAGACATCATAACCAAAAGCTTGTCACCTGCCAGCTTTTACAGTATCCTATTCCACACCACAGAAGAAGGGGGCTGAAAGTTTCCAGTTGTTTCCTGACAGAAGAACCCAGTCATTTACCTGAATAACTCCATCTTATCTTGTAAACTGTCTTTTCTTTTAGTTATTCTCATATATGGTCTTCTTGGATTTCAAGAACAGGTCTGATTGATAAATATCTTACAACAAGAGTTCATCAAAAATAACTGACACGAGATAGGCATTTCCTTTTCATTGAAAAATTTATCACAGGCCGGGGATTTAGCTCAGTGGTTCTGGCTCCTGTTTTGCAAGCTCAAGGACCCGGGTTCAATCCCTGGTAACCACATACCATACTGGGAGTAGAGACTCACGCCCAGCAGCAACCAGTACCACATACCTCAGTGCCGGGCGTGGTGGCTCACACCTGTGATCCCAGCACTCTGGAGGCAGAGACAGGAAGATTGCTGTGATGTGAGTTAGAGGCTGAGCTCAGGGCCAGCCTGAACCGCAAAGCGAGAACCTGTCTCAAAAAAACCCTAAAAAAAAAAGAAAGAAAGAAAGAAAAATTCCTCACAGCTGATCTTGAGGTTACAATCAACCAGGATGTGGTTTGCCTGAGAATTTCAACCCCAAAAACATGTATTTCTTATTTTTGTTCCTTTTTATATGACACTGAAACTCATGTTATCACTTTATAAAGACATTTTTTTCAGAAAGTAGGACCTTATTTATCTGAAGTAACCTGTTTTAGGTAGTTTTCTTTCTGCTGTGACAAAGTGCCCAACATGAGAGTTAAAGGAGAAGTTTATTTGGGTCACTGTGCGTACAGCATTCAGTTCATAGCTGGCTGAATCTAAGGCAGAGTGGACGTCAGAGGAAGCGTCACAAGGGAGAAATGGCTCATGATGGGCAGAGGGCGGGAAGGCAGCAACACAGCAAGGAAGCAAAGAAACAAACAACAAGAGGCCAGAGCTGCCCTCTTTCCGGCCTTTTTATTTTACCCAGGAATCCCAAGGTCAGACTCTACATCCAGACACATCTAAGAGCCCCATGTACATCTTCTGTTTGTGGACTAATACTAAGAGATCTCAACCACATCATTTTGTTAATATTGGTCTAGATAACACGAGATCTACAATGAGGCTATTCCACTTTAAGAAAAAGAAATGTTGTAGTCAAACAAGTTAAGAAATTATTTATTTTAAACTTCTCTATTGCATATTTAAAGAGTGACTATGTTAATTACATAGAAAAATCTCCCAGGGAAAAAGAAACCTGCTTAAAATTGTTCCTTTTGTTAGCAAAATGACATTTCTTCAAGGGAAGTTTCTTACACAGGATAACAGTTGACATTTTTTCCTTCATTTTTGTTGGGTTCTTGCTTCTCCAGGAAAAAGAAGCAGGGAGGAGACAAGCACAAACAGAAGAACTGGGAAAGGGAGGGTGACAGAGACAGAGACAGAGCAAATCTTTTCTGATTTATGTTGCACTTAGGGAAAAAGGAAAAGAACACCCAACATAGCATTCTTTAAGAAAGAATATTCAATTTTCTGATTTTGATTATGGAAAACAGCTCTTTTGCTTGCAGTGGAATGAAATATCAGAAGCTGGGGTTGTATGGAATGTAGAATTTTGTGAAGAGAAAGGGTGACTTTGGTTCCACTGACTCAGCTAGCCCAGCTGGATAACACAACATACAACAGTGCACTTTACTTGATCTGTGCCTCTCTGGCCCATGAGCATGACAGAGGCACAATTCCTCCCTCACTGACTTCCACTGACTTATGTTCTGCTAATCCTCTGCCCTTTCAATGGTGCTTTACACATGTCTGTAACGACACTGTTGGTTCAAAGACAACCTCGTACTATTTTGCCCCTGTCCTTACCTCCATGAGGGAATGGTCAAGACTAGCAGCTATTCACAGAAGTAAGACCTCTCTGCTAGTCTGCAACATTGTTTACGCCAATGGCACTTATCAATTGGCTTTAATATTCCACTCAGTGGGGACTGAACTTCACTCAGCTTTCTTGCTGGTAGGCTCTGACTTCCATTTTCATATTTGTTTTAGGAAACAATAAAATATTTCAAATTCTGCACTTTTGCAATGTAAATGTCTTTAAATGTATGTTTGGTTTTTGTTTTGTTTTTTCTTCTCTTTTTCCCAATTTATCCATCCACATTCATCTTTGTCAGGACCTACCCACAATTTCTTTGAAATGTAAGTATCAGTTGTATTAGCGTCATTATCTTTGCATTTATGTGGGAAGATGGCAATCTAAGTTTAGTGGATACTTTGTTCCAAGCTGTTAAATCACTTCCTTTTAAAAACACAGAAAAAAATTTACTTTTCTTTTGGGTAATGTTAGTAACCAAACAATCTGTTTATACTCTTCCACTTCAGCAAAGAAAAACCACCCAATCTTCCAATAGAATTGAATTTTGATAGTTTGGCTCTCCCTTCCCAATGAAAAGGGCTTAGCTAAATCTTTCTCAACCAGTGTATTCTTTACAGTGCAGTTTATGCTCTGACAGTTCTCACTCTGGTCCTTCCAAGCATCTACAACCTCCTTGCGCCAAAGTGCCCACACGACAATACGACAACTGCACCATTACGGTTTCTCCTTACCATGCTCACACCTCAAGGAGCTCCTCTGCCCGAGTCACAACTCCCTCGACTACCCCAGGGAACGGGAATCAAATTCTGGACGCTGCTCCGTGACTCAAATCATATCAGTTCCTTCTCAAAACCTTGTTCTTAAGTTACTTGCATTCTTTTATTGAAATTTGTCAGAATAATATAATACTAAAGAGTCTGAAAGAGAACAGACACCATGAAATCTATAATTATCCTTTAAAAAATTAGCAACAACAATAAAACTAAAAAACATATCCTAGCACGTTTGCTTCCTTTGAAGGTCCCGGACTTCCTCCGAAAGCACAGATGTGGACGATATTGAAGATGGCGTCACCAGGATAACTAGCGCGCTTCGTGCTCAACAGCAACAAAGAGCCTATTTCCTACACAGCGAGGTAAATAACTCACAAAGTGAGTTCTGAGTGTTCTTTATAAATATTTATTAGTGTTTGTGTGTTTGAAATGTCTGCTTACGAAAAGAGATGTTCTATATTTTAAGGTCAAATAGAGAAATCTAAAAACATACATTTCTGTTAAAATCATAAGTTTATTACACTGAAATTGGCGAGTGACCTACTGTCACCTTTCTTGAGGACAAGTCTTTGCAGCTCTCAGCTCGCCTCAGTTCCCAAAGCAACCTAGAGAATCTTACACATGCGATCTCATATAACTGTGATATTCAGTGTTGACCAAAGATCTTAATTTGAAATCTTTCTTCCAAATATGATCTTGAGTTTTATGAAGACAGGAGAGGTGCTTCGGAATTATAACCAGGTTTTAAGAGAATATTGTACAAAATGCTTTATTACTAAAATTGTAAGTAGAAACAACAATGATAAATGCTGACTTGAAAAATAAAAATGACACAAGTGCTGTCACCTGGTGACACATAGTCTGACTGAGGAGCTGGGTTTGAAATGTCAGAATGGAGCTAAGCTTATTCTGTATTTAGAATTCTAACATTTTGTTTATGCCTTTGGATTTCTTATATTTTGAGGGCAATTATTCAAAAATATACTTGTACATAACACTACATAGTAAATTAATTTATAAAATGAGAGATGGAATTTATCCCTTAATTTAGAATACTTAGTCACTTAATGTATGCTATTCCTGAAAATATGTTACATGTACAGTATACTTATTGTCTCTAACATGTCAACATGTATAATACAAGAAAATCTATTCTTCAGTATCATTGTAAAAATAATCATTCTACATCAGGTCTGAATTTCTGATCTGTGGTGTAAACTTCTTTCATAAATGAGTCTGACTTATCCCACTCTTACCTGCTCTAGGTCATATCGCAACCCTGATCTGATTACTTTGCTAGTATGACAGTGAAGGACACAGAGGACATCACAGAAAAAGCAATAATACAATTTGAGATTAAAATAAAAACATTTAGTTCACTTGTAACAGGGTTTTCAGGTTCAAGCATATTTATCCCTTCTGTCTTATTTTTCGGTAACTGCAATTTCACCTTTTGGAATTGCTAAAATCAGTTTTATGAGCACCATAGAAACAAGATACTCATATAATATTGAAAGAAAAAGAGGGGAAATTTTGAATTAATCTTTGAACCCCTTTAACTTTTTCACTTGTGATTAGTTTATCTTTGTCTTTGTCATATCTTTGTAAGTCATTATACTCTAAACCTGGAGCTTTTGGAAGTGTTAAGAGCAATTATTGCTATGACCCATTCTACTGCAGAGGTTTCTGATAGGCAGTGAGCACCAGCCCACTAAAAGTTGCTAAGGATAAGAGCAGATTAAGCTAATAGACTTATCTGCTCTATCTAAAGTTAAAAAAAGTCTTAAGTAAGAGAAACACATTATTTTATTTGGTTTATGATTGCGTACTTACATTCTTTATAGTAAAAACAATTTAGTGTAAAAGAATTGAAGAGAATAGGAAAGTGGGTCATAGGGATATTTTCATTTCCTGGATTTCTCCTGTATAATTATTTCTCCTTGTTAAAATCATACTTGCACCCGTGGTTAATTTCAACTTTCCATCTTTTAGTACACACATTATTACAAATAGCATTACTAAAACCTCCCAAACTATTTTTCTTACACAAAGAAAACAAAAACGCATAAAAAATATCAGAATTTCTTATAACCAAATCAGTATCATGCTGCTCAAAGTTCCAGTCTTCTAATTATCAATGTGTATTTTATATAATATTAACTATTTCCCCTACTTTTCATTTTTAATTTTTCCAGCATTACTTTTTATAGTTGGTATTAAATACTGACAAAATTATTTACTTTGTTAATTATCATTTTATTTAACAAAATATAGTACATATTTAGAAGCAATTTATTTAACATTATAGTTTTTCTAGACCAATTTTACTGTGTTCCAGTTTGAGTTTTCTTACCTATACATATTTTCTTTGCTGCCAGTATTTTTAAAAATCAAAAGAGTTTATTATGTCTCCTTTTTCTTACCAATGTTTTACCACTTTGGGCTGGGTATCACTTATTTATAAAACAGAAAATCATATCCTGAAGCATTGGACCCCAAGAACCTCTAAAGTTTAAATGAAGAAATGGTAAGAATAAGAAGCAATCCAAAAAATAAAACCACTCAATGGGAATTTTGAGTATATCAATGTTTTAAACTGTCATTTTCAAATCTCTTTACAGAGCATTATCACTTGCAGCAGTATTATCAATATGAAATTTTTATTCAGAGTGACTGGCATTACAAAAGATTATTCTAACACATATCTCATGTAAAATTTTAAAGAAATTTTCTCAGTATGCTTTCTATTACAAAATATAAATCATTAAATACAATTTGTACATGGAAGGATCTGTACTACTGGCCTCATCAATATGAAAAACATTTTTACTGCATCCATATCTCCCCAGTTAGAGGGAAAAACACAGTAAATCTTCTTTGTTTTAAATATTCTAGAACATATTTTTAGGCAGAAGAAATTGAAGTGAGATTGGGAATTAAATTCATATCACAAAATAAGTACCTCCAGAAGTTTAATTACTTTCATAGGAGATTTATTTCAATTTGTGATTTTTCATGTGTACATTTCCTTCTTAAACCTGTATTTATTGACTATTTTTGAAGCTTAGGATATGGGTGAAAACAATAAAGATATTCTTCTCTGGGAGTTGAGGATTTAGCTCAGTAGTTCCAGCACCTGTCTTGAAAGTGTAAGGGCCCAAGTTCAATTCCCAGTAATCACATACAACAATCCTGGAGACTCACAGCAATCAGAACCACATATGGCTGGCGTGGCTCACCCCTGTAATTCCAGCACTCGGGAGGCAGAGGCAGGGGATTGCTGTGAATTTGAGGCTGAGCTCAGGGCCAGTCTGGATTACATAGCAAGAGTTTGTCAAAATAAATAAATTAATTTAAAAAAAAGATGTTCTTCTTTGTAGTTTATGTTTTCTTTGTGAAGAAAATTGAGTACAAAGATATGGTGGCTTGTAGTCAGGTAGACAAGCAACCATATTCAGTGATAACTAAACATGGGTGCACATGTATCACTGTGATATGACTCTTTTAATTCTTTTGTGCATATACCTAGGAGGGGAATAGCAGGATCAAATGGAATTTCTAATTCCGTTTTTTGTTTTGTTTTGGTTTTTGTTTTAATCTCCACACTGATTTCCACACTGGTTGCACCACTCTACATTCCTACCAACAGTGGAGAAGGGTTATTTTTTTTCTCCACATTCCTGCGAACAGTTGTTATTCGTTATTGGTTTATTCTTGATAGTAGCCTTCTTTGAGGTGTGAAATGGAATCTCAGTATTTATTTTTTTCATCTGCATCTCTCGAGTGACCAATGATGTTAACTCTGTATCTAAAGTGCCTTCCAAGATTCCTGATGCAAAGTGAGTAGGCAGCCAAGGTAAAACAAATGTATGAACTTACAGGTAGACTAAGTAGATGAATGTCTCAAAAGAGCCTATTTGATTAAATAAAAGTGATTCAATCCTACCATAGGTTTACTTTCAAATTCAGCCTAGTTTTAGTTTATCTTTATATTCACACATAGGAAACAAAATACAACAATATAAATATTTTGTTAGTATCATAGATATAGCAGTCATTGAAAATAATTGCCTTACAAATATCATCCTAAAACAACATAGATTTATAGTTTTATGGTATTGCCATTCAAAAATAGGACATTAACTTTCTAGTTTAAATCCAAGCATCAACAGAGATGTACAGTCTACAATTGTATAATGTGAAGTTTTTTCAAGATCTGTTGTAGTTTCCTGAGGCCACTTACATTCTTGGCTGTTGGCTTTTCTTGCAATCCCAGAGGCACAAGAAGAACATGGAATCTTTCTGACATCATTTCCCTCTGATCCCCTCTTTCATTCACTTTGAAGAAGTTTTAGATTACGTGAGGCCAATCATCTCACTGTTTTCAGTTAGCCAATCCACAAATTAAATAATTCTACATATTTAATTCCCCTTTGCCTTTTAAGGTAAAATGTTCCTGCAACAAAGAAATAATCATGGCTAGGGGAACATTGCTTTGTTTAGCATAGTTTGCTTATCTATAAATAATAATTTAATATCCATGAAAGTCACTCAATTCCGTAGTCTAGAATCTCCACAGAACATCACAAATTTCTATAGGACACAATTTCTATTGTCAAACTGTATGTATTTTTGTTACTGTGTGGATCTTAAAGGGCGGTACTGACAAAGGGTAAACAGAGGAAGCAATCACTCTGCTTCTTGTTCATTTGCAGTACATTTTGATGCACCCTATATGGTGTGAGATTATAGTAGTTCATAAGTTTTCCATCTGTTTTGTTTTATTTTTTACATTGCCCATTTTTTCTACTATAGAACTCTGCCCACAAAACAGAAGGGATTGTCTTTTGTTGAAGGTGGCAGTGTGCCTTTGAAATTCAGAGGAAAACTGAGATGGTTTCATTTTAGACAACTACTAGAAGTATGGGGTGTGACATCAGTTCTCATGCTCACTCACTCAGAAGTACATTTAGCCTGAGGTGAATGGGATTTAGTCTCTTTCACATAGCAGCCAGAGTGGGTCTCAGGTAACAAAGCTACCTAGGGCTTCAGAGCTCTTCCTAACACTAAGCATTTGAGTTTATAGATGTCTGTCACTTTTATCAATTGTCTCAATCCCTCTTGTAAGCAAAAAACAAAGTAACTCATATGCTGATATTCACAGGCCTTGGCTAGTTAATTTTTTTAGTGAGAAAAGCAATGAAAACTTCTTGAAGAACTGCTACTTTATTTTCATTCTGGCTATTTGCAATATTCTGTATTATATTTCTTCTCAGAGTGACCAGAATGAAGGCTAAAAAGTGAGTTTTTATATTATCCTTTTGAGACTTTTTGGCCACTTTACTGGTTGACACTCTGGCTAGGGTGGGAGTCTGAGAGAAATAAAACAGTTGGAGATGCAAGGAGATTGGAGTCTAATCTAGGTGTATCCTTGAGAGAGCTTCCGGGCAGTGTTCTATGAAAGGCAGAGAAAATCTGGGTGAGGGAACAGCAAAACATCTGGAACAAACAAAGCTTCTGACTTTCAGTTCAATTTTGCTGCTTCATGGGATAGAGGTTTTTATGATAAGGCCTACAGAAGGATGCCGCCCAACTCACCTACTGGATCTTACAGAAAAATGAGGGATAAAGAAGAGAGTAGAAGAATCAGGGATAAGAACCAAGAACAGTTGAAAAGTTAGAAATTATCCTCTTATCTCTCAGAAAATAAAAGCAGCTAGAAAACCAGTTTGGAATCCCTGTGAGAGAGTCACTCTTGTTAGTAGTGTTTTGAGCTTTGCCATTTTTTTTTTTTTTTGGTAATACAAGCTGGCTATGTTATTTTAACTTAAATTGACTCCAAGCATTAGTGTATCAAGTTGTTTTCACGTTAGCCTGCTCAGAGACTCAAGATGGTCTTAGTTCTCTGATTAGCAAAGTGTATTTATCCGAGAACAGAGCACCTAGGTTCCTAGAGACTTCCAGGGCCTGGTTAGTCACCCAGGCATTTGGCAGCATATTTGAATTTTTCCTGATGTCTCACACTGACAAATTCCAACTGACTTAGCCTATTTTAGAAATACCAGAAAGGCTGTTTTTTTTGTTTTTTTGGTTTTTTTTTCTCTTTCAATTTCTCCTGTTCTTGGTGGTTTTTGCTATGTATGCCTTCAGAAGTAAAATGAGGTTCTTTTAGGCAACATATTAGTTGTTTCTTTTTTAAATCAATTCATCAATTCATCCACTTCCTCTTTTTTTAAGGAAAATTTATCCTTTTCAGTTATGAACATTATTGCAAAAGGGCCTACTGCCATGTTGGTAGCTATATGTTGGTTGCTTCCTAAATACATTGTTCTTTTCTTTCTGTCTTCTGATTTCATGGTTGTCTGTTGTGTTATATTTGAATTTTTCTGGAGTTTTCTTTGTGCATCTCATGTAGGTTTTTATTTGTAATAACTATGAGGTTTATAGCACATGCTACATTATATCAGTTTATTTCTGGCTAATAACACCTTAGTTATAACTGCCCTTAAGAACTCTTCTTTTCTCTCCATGCATATGTATTTTAAAGCTAGATAGCTGCATTTAAATTATTTTGTGACATACCTTGAAAATACAAAATATAACACCTTATATATGCTATATAAAGTTATAATTTGATAAAAGTAATGAACTTTATGTCTGTATGTAGTTTATATTCTTAAAACTTTAAAGATATAAATCAGTAAAACACCTAATGGACATTTCTTTCTCATGTTATTGCTAACCCCTTAGAATATCATTTCTTGGGCTGGGCATTTAGCTCAGTGATTCCGGTGCCTGTCTTACAAGTTCAAGGAACTGAGTTCGATCCCCGGTAGCCACATACCTATACTGGATGTGGAGATTCATGCCCAGCAGCAACCAGTACCATATACCACAGTGCCGGGCATGGTGGCTCACACCTGTAAACCCAGCACTCGGGAGGCAGAGGCCGGAGGATTGCTGTGATGAGTTTGAGGCTGAGCTCAGGGCTAGCCTGAACTACCAAGACAGACCCTGCCTCAAAAAAAACCTAAAAAAAAAAACATTTCTTTCCTGGAATTCTACATTATTTTTATTATCAGTGTTATAAAAAGTGCGCGCGCATGCGCGCGCGTGTGTGCACGCGCACATTGATACAGTCCTTGTGTAAAAGGCATTTAGCTCCCTAGCTTGTAAGTATGCAGCTAGTAAAAAAAAAAAGCATTTCAGAGAAGAAATCTGATTACAAAGGAAATAGAAAATTAGCAAATTAAAAGCTAATTCAAACTCTAACAATAATTAAGCTTAAAAATGTAAAAGTATACAAGTGTGTGGATAGAGTCCTAATATGGATTGACAGGTAGGAACCCTAACTCTGAGAATTTTCTTAGGCAAAACAGGATAATTCAGTTAAAACTCTTCTCTACCTTCAGGCTGGCTTTGAGAACTTAGAAATGCAGAGTAGCTGGTTTGCTATGCAGTCATGTTTCACTGGAACTAGCTGCTTCTTCATATTGCTTCTTAAGATATTGATTATTGAACCTGACTTGCAAGTACTAAAACAAAATCCCTGATGAGAGCCCATAAGGCTGTCAATTTTAGAAATATCCTGGATGTTATTGAGGTGTATTAAATTTGGAGACTTACTTCACCTTAAAATATGCATTAAATTATTTCTTTGCTTCCCACCCAGGGGAAACTTCAGAGATTTTAATTTAGTAGCGTTGGTAACTGAGGTTGTATATCTTTCAATGATTCCCCAAGTAAATGGGTTGCTTTACCTTCAGTGGATAAATCACTTAATGAATATCTGCCATTAGACTTTACTAGCATCGTAACTTATCTTCTCATGACTTGGCTACATTTTTTCTGTTTATTGAATTTTTTTCTTAAGTTTCCCCATTGCTTGGATAAATTACAGTACCAGACAGCTTAGGTCTTCAAGGTTTCAGTCCATGGAAGACTGACACCAAAACAATATGATGGGAGAAGAACAAAGGGGAAGAAAGCTGTCCAGTCATGACATCTGGGAAACAGAGGGCAGGAGATGAAGCCAGGCACTGGATGTATTCCCCAGAGCCAAACTTGCTGAGTCCTCACCTTCTAGAGGACTCACTTATCTGTGAGCTCATTGTAGATGAGGTTGACCTCTCACAATCCAACCACATTCCCAGCACATCAAGACTCTATATCATGAGTCCCAGCTTTAAATTTTAGAATTGTAACACAACAAAAATGATCACAAAGTCAAAAATATTTATATTTTAGATGTTTTTTTCAGTAAGATTTAATATATATTACATTACTAATCACAGTCACCTATGTGGGATTAAAGTAAGAGTGAAAACATGTAGAAATTTCAGGAATTTAAAGAAAGAGTTATTAGGGGAAATTGTGATATAAGTCCTTCACAAATTAGGCACTACATATATGACTTACCTCCTACCAAATTTATTATTATGTAATTACCACTGATAGCAATTACCAATTAATTGCCATTTTACTAATTAATATTGTCAATATCTTCACTGAAGGATATCATAATAAATTGTTTAAAGTGTAGGAACTTAAAATTTTAAAAAAATGGAAAAAAAGCTTAGTTTTGGAAGTCTGAGTGTCTTCTAGCTCCACACCATTCCTCAGAACTTGTGTCCTTCAGCAAAATAAACCACGTGCACTCTTGTTGGTATTCTAATATGTGCATTGTTTACTCATGCTAGAGGCTGGTAACATTGGAGATCTATTATCAGTTTAGCCTGAGAGAATTATAAAATATCCCCTTGACCATCACAATCTAACAAAAGCATATTTCAGATACTTCATGGACCTCAAACCATTTATCTGTTTCTTATAGCGAATACATTCTGAAATATTCTTGCACTAAAGTAATAAAATCGTAATTTTTCAGGCTCATGCTACATTAGGGTTTGTTGTAAGAAAATAGTAAATTCTTTCTCTTGCAAAGCTCTTCTTATTCAAACTAATTTATATCAGAGTGTATGCATTTACAACTGGTAAAGTTGAAAGATGCATTAAAAATTTATATTTATTCTCTAGTCCTACTGATGTAAAAGTAGTGGATTTATTTCCAATTATTTGTGTCTGAGTTTTAACTCATACATATTTCAAAATGTTATATAAAAGCTGAAATACCTAAAAATATTTAAACTCCAAATCACAAGCCATTTAAAATGTTTTAGAAGTACTCACTAAAAGAGAAGAAATTATAGGAATTCTGTCAAAGTACATCAAAGCAAATTATTTTATAAACAAATGACAATATTTCTAAATATTCAAAGATATTGATTTAGAAGAAATATATTTATTATGTAAAATAAGTTAACATACTGTATTGACTGTGGAGTGTAAATACATAATAAGCTGAGAATATACTTCTGTATATGGAAATACATCCTGTCTTAATATATTATCTTACTCATATTGGCTTATCTTGA
Organism: Petromus typicus; assembly: GCA_004026965.1. Classification (NCBI taxonomy): domain Eukaryota; kingdom Metazoa; phylum Chordata; class Mammalia; order Rodentia; family Petromuridae; genus Petromus; species Petromus typicus. The sequence goes on along the minus strand of PVIR01001242.1, from coordinate 3,479 downwards.
ACCTGAGAATCAACCAACTGAAAACTTTTTGAAGTGGAATAAAAGGTGTTCTTATGTATGCATGATTACGCTTGTTTCCATAAGTCTTAGTGTCCTTCCATAACCAAAACTTCCCAACATGCAAAAGAAGGCTGACTGAGCTGGTGCTTGCAAATCAGATATGACCTAGAAGTGTGAGCTAAATAGAATTATTTTCTACTTAAACTACACAGTTTCAAGTAGTTCATTATATTTGCAGAAAAAATACTGTTATAATAACAATTTGAAAGCTCTCTTAGTCACTGCTTCTTTCCTTTTTGTCTCAAAATACATAAAAATATTTATTTTTAGTCAATTCCAAAGTAGCCAATATGACCACCAAGAAAACTACGAATGTCAGGAGTTATATTTCTGAAAATAATTGTTAATGTTTTGGTAAAATAATTTGTAAAAAAGAGATCTTTACTACTTTTCTCTCTCTAGCATTTGTAAATATTTTTAGCATAAGTGTACCAGGTGGTGCTTAATTAAACTTTGTATCAGAGGGACATACATATTTTTTTCAGTATGTGATCTGACTGGATCCATCAACATGAAGCATATATTTTCATTTTCTTTTGTGTTTCTTTGCACAACAGCATTTGAAGAGCTGAAATCTCAACCACAACTTATGCAATACAACATCCCCCATGTTGACTTTGGGTCGGAGCTTTATGACCTGTACCTGTTACAAACATGGCATATGATTTGGGCTTGTTGACACGCTGTATCTTCTGAGAGGAGTAAAATATGTATCTAAAGGCTTAAGAGACAATAATAAATTTTAGGAGCTAGAGTCGAAGGAGTTTAAGTGGACTTTCTGTGAAGATTAATGAATGAAAAATCAATCTGATTTGTTGTAGGTCAAGAGAGATATCTAGCCAAGGGTTAGTGGCATGAATGCCAATGGAAACTTGTAATAAATTTTATCACAATTCATCAAAGACAAAACAAGAGACAACAAATAAAATTTGCAAACATTTTCTTTTGAATGAAAACTCTACTCTCTTGAATGTATATATTTTCTCTAAATGTATTGAACTATCTGAAATATAAGCTATAACAAGATATATTTATAACTAGTTTAGAAATCTAAAAAGGTGTACTGAATTTACTAGTATTGTCATTGGGACATATAATTTTTAAAGCATAGCCACTGCTCCCATCTATTGATATGGAGTACTCATCTTCATCTTTTGAGCCTCTTTTTAAAAAACTGATTTTACTGTTAGTTTTATATATATCTTATGATTACATTCAAAGTTGAAAGTTTGTACCAATACATGATATATCTTGATTCTCATTTTTTTCCTATTTCCCTGTACTCCCTACAGCTCCCTGCTCCCTATATACATAAGCTTTATTTCCTTTTTTCTGTCACCAGTTTTCTTTCTTTCTCTTCTCTTTGTATATCAGCACCTGAGGAGCTTAAAAGTGTATTTCTCAAATACTTTTTAAAATTAGATAAAAAAGAAAAAAGGAAATGAGGAGTGTGAATTCTTTACATAATAAACTTTGTAAAGAAGGAAAGGAGAATAATTTTTTAAAAGTTTGTTGTGCATTTGTTTTTCCTGACTGGTTCTGAATTCTACACATAAAAGTCTTAGGATCCTTCCAGGGCCACAAGTAGCTTCAGTGACAGATCAACTCTACGAATCATTTCTGGAAACATGTTTAAAACACTCTTTCTTAGTCCTTCAATTTTGTGCCCCAAACTTATTTCCAAATATTAGCCCTCTTACCCTCTAAACTATTTTCCTAAATTAAGTTCCATTTCTTCTTAAACATCTAAATCAGACTGTCTTCTTTGTTTTGAATGTGTAGTGTTCTAATATACCAAGAAAGGTCTTCTCTAGAAAGAGATTTGTCAATAAAGACTTGAGAGCAGGACTGGGTGGCCCTATGAAGTGGTGTTTTGTTGAAAACCTCAGTGTGGACCGAGATTCTGAAACTAGAGCCTGTCAATTGTATTCAACAAGACCAGGGTTAGAGCTTACTGGCCTCCAAGCCCATGGTGGAAGAGCGCCCAGGGACTGAATTTAGCAGCAGGCGGCTCGGGAAATGGCAACTGTGGCACCGAGTCTGCGTCACCGAATCTGCGCCAGGGTTAGAGCTTACTGGCCTCAAGACCTATGCCAGAAGAGCACCCAGGGACTGAGGTTAGCAGTGGGTGGCTCAGGAAACAGCGACTGTGCCACTGAATCTGCGCCAGAATTGGAGCTTGCTGGCCTCCAGGCTCATGCTGGAAGAGCACATAGGGACTGAGTTTAGCAGCGGGTGGCTTGGGAAAAGGTGACTACAGCACCGAATCTGCATTACCGAATCTGTGTCACCGAATCTGCACCAGGTTTAGAGTTTACTGGCCTCCAGGCCCACACCAGAAGAGTGCCCAGGGACTGATGTTAGCAGCAGGTGGCTCAGAAGACAGTGACTGTACCACCAAATCTATTCCAGGGTTGGAGCTTACTGGCCTCCAGGACACAGTGGAAGAGCACCCAAGGACTGAGGTTAGCAGGTGAGGGTCTGACTTTCTCCACAGCAACTGCAGAAGCACATTCAGTCAGCTTGTATTGGTGAGTAGGTGGGCCTGTTGGAACAACAGACCCTACCATTGCAGCTGCACAGGGCCTACACCTACTGGCCTCCAGGCTGACTGCACAAGTGAGCCCAGAGACTCTGTATTGGTGAGCAGGCAGGCACATTGGAACCTCAGGCAGCACCATTGTAGCAGTTCAGGAGCCACAGTCTTCCTTCCTCTAAAGTAGACAGGAGAAGGTGTTCTGACTGTATTGATTAAGTGCCTCATAAGGTGTGGCAGAACTAGGAGTTTTTCTTTAGGTACCAATATAGACTGCAAAGAACAACCCAGGAAACACTGCTATTTTAAGGTTTCTAACTATTAGGAGGAAAGTGATTTGCAACAAACATCGCCAGAAAACAGGGCAGGTCAGAGATGAGGAAACACTCAAAGTCTCAGATACAAAGATCCTCACCTGCAGGTAACACAGGGGGAAGGGAAATTGAGAACTTTGAAGCCCAGTCTCCAGGGCCCTCAGAAATGGTAACCAAAGCAGATCTAGTAAAATGGAAATCAGAACTGATCTCTGAGATAAAAGCAGAGATATTAGACACTGTCAATATGATGATTAATAAAGCTAAAGAGGAAATCATGGAGTTGATAGAATCCAAGATAGCAAAAGCAATGGAACCTTTTAAACACCTACAAGCAGAAGTCCAGGAAATTAAGAAAGAAAGCGAAAGTTTGTGCAATAGAATGAATTTGGCAGAAGACCGAATTTCAGACCTAGAAGACAGGATCTCAACCAATGAACTGGAAAGGCATAATCTATGGAAAAAAGCAAGCGATAATGAAAAGTCAATCCAACAGCTCCTAGATGATTCAAAGAAGAATAACATAAGATTGATTGGAGTCACTGAGGAAGCAGGAGACAATGCTAAAG
>PVIR01001241.1:0-130792 GCA_004026965.1 Petromus typicus | reverse complement strand
TGGAGACCTCTGGAAACTGCTTAAGCCAAGAACATGCAAAATCTGAGGGGAGCCACAAATAATGACCAAAGCCAGTCAAAGAAAGAACAAAGAGGGATGAAACTACTGTAAATGAAAGAGGGCACAGCCATGACTTACCCCAAATGCTAGACACACAGCTGCAGGATACTGCTGTGTTTTGGCTTTGCTTTTATCATTGTTTACTATCACCCTGTCCCTCCATTTTGAAATGGCAATATTAACTTTGTGCTCTTGTATGTTGGCAGTTTACCTTTCATAGAAAGAAATACACTCAATATATCCAGCCCTTTTCATTAATTTATAACGTACCATAACCAGATTTCCATTGCAAAGAAAGATGATTACATGATATGTGGCTAGAGAAATCTTAATGTATTGAATTACATGATCTGTGTATTTCACTGGGGACAACTCTCTGTCTCTTGCTGTCTCCTGCTGTCTCTGTCCATCTGTCCCTGTCTCTGTCTCTTTCTCCCTGTCTCTGTTTCTCTCTTTCTCTCTATCTCTCTGTCTCTCTCTGTCTGTGTGTGTGTGTGTGTGTGTGTGTGTGTGTGTGTTCTTAAGCTTTTGGGTATCATTTGTGATCTAATGTAAGCTACTTAGCTTTCTTAATCATTTTTTGGGAGATAAAGAAATGTTTTGGAGCAATATAATGAGGAATTTATATTATATATATAATTAAATATATATATTATGGTGTATATATATTATATGTATATATGGTAGAAAATATAAGGTATTATATATAATATATAAAATATAAGGTATTATATATGGTATTATATATTTTATATATACATATGGTAGAAATATAAGATATTATATATATATCATAGAAAATATAAGGTATATATAAGGTAGAAATATAAGGAAACAGCTTTGAAGAACATGAGGATTAAGCTGTTTGATGGGTCACAAACCTGGAAAATAGCCCTGAATTATTTGGTGGTTTAACACCACTACTTTCATTGCCACCTGCATGTTTCAACTGAATTCTAATTTTCTTCATTGTTTCACCAAACATGTATTCTCAGTCTCAATAGATAAGACACTGGGATCTATACTTGAGACAAGAGAAGAAAAATTCTCTGTGCTTCACAACCACCTTCACTTTAGACAATAAGCAATGAAGAATTTCCTTGTAATATGTGCACAGGGCTAAGTCTCAAAAAATATATATTAAAAATCAAACAGCACATAGAGGAATTCATATGATACTCAGCCAAACATAGACAAGGGCTTGAACTAATTGAGATGGATTTCCTATAAGGAATAATCTATCTTTGCAGAGAAATTGTCCAAAATCTGTTCACAAAACATAAAAACAAAAACCAGTAGTGTTTTGATTTTTGCAGGGCACATATCCAATTTTTACAGGATGTGCTTTATTTGTAAGAAGTGCTGCATCATGTATGCGCTGTTGACAACACTTGCTCTGTTGACTGTCCCAGTAGCTACCTTTTCAAAGGTTGATAACATGTGGATAGGACAGGGAATATTTCAGATGCAAAGTTAAGTGGATTTTTAATCAAATAATCTAAAGATATTCTCAGGAAGTCCCACTCCTAATGAAATAAGACTCTAAGAACAGATACCGCTGAAGTTAGAGTAGCTGCCTGCAAGAAACCTGCCTAGAAATTTTCCTATGATGGATTTTGAGCTTTATTTATTGTTCAGAATACAGTGTCTTGATCCATACCACGTGTACATGTCTTTATTAAAACAACTTAATATAAAATCACCAAAAGCTGTAAACCTATAAATTGAAAATAATCTGGACAAAAAATTATGAATAGGTGAGACATCTAGGGATGGACAGTAAGTTCCTGAACTTCTCCTGACTTTGCTGTCAAGTTGTATCTGGCAGTCAAAATGAATAGCAATGTGTTATTTTAACTCATATTTATGGGATCATGTCTCTGTTTCCCCCTCAACAAAAATTCCTAAAAGGCAATGATGATAGATAAGATACAGAGTGAATGAGAGGATAAGAATAGATTTGATGAAGAGGTTAGCATATTCTGAGCAAAGTAACTTAGAAAAGGCAGCAGCTGTGAAGACCTATTAGTGCTCTTTTTGTGAGGTAATATATTGGCTATGGATGAGAAAGGAGGATTCTGGCTTATGCACCTGAGTAAATGATCTTCTTATTTAAACTAAATAAGTGACTTTGACAATGTTGATTATGATCATAATGTATATAAAATGTACCAGTAAAAATTAATTAAAAATGGTTGATTTTGAAAAAAGACAAGGTTTGGGGAGAGATGATGATTTATTTACAAAGATGATCCATTTGAGTTTCCTTTGAGACTTCTGCATGGTGATGTCTAATCAGTAGTGTGGTTCTCAAATGGCCACAGCCTACAAATATCCCTTTGTAAATACTACCCTGATGATTGACAAGTGAAAACCTGTGCCTCACTGAGGTCACTCATGAAGATGATGTAGAATGAAGAGAGAATTTAGGAGCTAGCCTTGAACCACAGCTCTTACTAACCAAGGAGAGGATAGGGAACACTCAAAGGAAAGAGAGGAAGGCAACCAGATGTTAAAAAGAAAACATTCCACCATCAGAAGCTATTCGTGTCTAATATAAATGATGAATATGGAAATATTGGTTGAATGAATAGAGAACTCTGAAATTATTTTGTTTCCTTGGACAAGTAGTTAACTCCAGTTGTGTTCCCAATCCTTTCCCTTGTCTGTCTTTACTATAGAAGACAGTAAAATAGAACATTCACTTGTTCAGCTTCGTTCACTTGCCTCTTCATGTTGAAAGGGATACATAGGCCAATAAGTCCAATGAAATGTAATCACAAGTCTTGCAGAATATTGAGAAACCATTTTCTTTTGAAGCAGGGAATCAACATGGCTCCCTTTCTCTCTGATTTCCTTGTTTTCTTGTGGATGTAATGGCTGGAGGCCCAGCAACCATCTTGCAATTGTGAAGCTGTAAACCCGAAGACAAAGGCTGTTGGCTGAAGATAAACAGATACACTGAGGGGTCTGTTTTCATGAATTCTGAGGGTCACTGTCCTGATCCAGACTTCTACCTCTACCATATTTTTTTTTAGTTTTTTGAGACAGAGTCTCACTCTGTAGTTCAGGCTGACCCTGAACTCATTATGTAGCCCAGGTTGGCCTCGAATTCATGGAAATCCTCCTGCCTCTGCCTCCCAGAGGATTACAGGTGTGAGCCACCACCTTCAGCCTCCATCGTACTGTTTGTTGCAGAAAAACCAACTTCTATTTAGTTAGTGCAGGTTTCTTATTACCTTTTCCAAGCACATTTCTATCCAACACTAGCCCTTTCAATAAAAGGCTTGATGATATCCAACAAAACTGATACTCTTTTCAGTAAAATGTTTTAACAATTGTCTTCTTTTACAAATTATTATGGGTTGTGGAGTTAGGTGGGTCAGTTTCCCCTTGTTCTATCAGAGAAATGGCTAATAGGCCAAGTGTTTCTTGTGTGTAGATCTTATGGACACAGGAAATGCATTTTGATGAGTGGCTCACAACTTGGTTGTATTTCATCTTTTATATAACAGCCACATATATTTACAAATATGTTTATTTGCACAACTAGAAAATGGCTGCCCCAGAACACAGCAGTGAATTACCTGTGGGCTCTCTGAGATCATTCACTTACCCAGGCTGAGATGGCTTGATTTATATTCTCAGGCTAAAATGTTTAATTTGTGCTGGGAAGGCTCACTTCTTGCCCCACTGTTACCTTCTGGGTACATGTGAGAAGTTGGCATGGATTTTCCATCAGAATTGCTTAGCTATCACCCACAGACACAAGTGGTTTCTGTCTGTGGTAGAAATCACCCCATGTTGCTATTTGTCAGCTAGTTGCAAAGCAGCTAACAAATTCAAGCATCCTGTTGTTAAAAAAAAATGCTTTCCTGACTTGTCCAGCACTTCTACTTTGCAGCTAAGCTGCAAATGCCATCCCAAAGGTATTAGGTGACTCTTTTTCTACGTTCATGACAAGGAAAAAGAAAATGAAAAGTTGCACGAAGCTGAGAAAATTGCAGAAACCTGGCAGGGGATGACTTTCACCTGAGCAATTTGTCAGTTCCAAAGGGACATGGGAAGCAAGTTTCAAGAATAAGAGGCATCCGGTTCTCATTCCAACTCTTTGCCTGGTCATAATTATTGCAACATGGAATAACATTTCAGTCCTGTGTTGCACCTGTGTAGGCTCAGTAAGTACAACTGGTCAGAAGTATGAGCCTTGAAAACAAAATTTGGAAAGGTCTTTATTTATTACAATACATTTTTTAAACTGTGGGGGTATTGCATTTTTCTAGTTCCAGCCTGTGAAAAAAACACTTGCACACACAATCCTCTCATCTTAGTGCCTTCTGTTTTCCATTTACCAGACTTCCCTTCCTCTTGGTCAAGAGCAAACTAGTCTGGCAACAGTGAAAAATTGTGTAGGTGCTGTGATGTTGTGGATCTTCTGGTAGTCCAGTTCTTTGGTAAACATATACCATAGAATTGACAAAGCACATTTTAGTTGTCTTTCCCTCATTCCTTTTGGTGTCACTAGATTTGTCTGGACCTAAGAGTTAAAATAATACCAAGTCAAAGATCAACTTTTTCAAAGGAAATTTGAAAGGAATTCAGGGACAAGAACCCTAGATTCTAATATTTATTCAGTCGTTGACTTGCAGACCTCTTCACACCTCTTCTTTTTTATTGTGAAATAGGTACATTTTATATACCTATCATGATCACACTCAGCATTGATAATTTGTACCAGTATATGACACGACTTGATTCTCATTTTTTTCCCAATCACCTTCACACCTCTTAATTGTTGTTCCTTGGTGTGTGGAGATAAAACTGGGATTGCTTTTCCCTACACTAGTGCTCCAAGGATTAATAAGTGTTGCAAAATCTCAGTGCACAAATAAAAGACTGTGTGCATAATAACAAACTACTTTGGCAGATATAACCGAAGAGGTCTTGAGCCAGACACACACACACACACACACACACACACACACACACACACACACACACACTAAAAGGGTTTATTGATGATGATTTTGTGAGGATGCATGATGAGAGTGCACGCTTACCTGATGGCTGGATCAATCATTGGTTGACCTCTTGAGGTCCTTTCTAGACCTATTACCCTATAAAATTTCACTGTGATGATACTAAACTTACTGAATATGGAGAGGCCACATCTAAATGCACCCTTGGCAGGTGGGACAGTGTTTATTAGTATTACTGAGCTTTAGTTTCATTTATAAAGTGTATTAGCATCAGCCATTTTCCAAATGCATATTTCTCAGAATTGCTGAATTATGCAAAACAAACAAGAGAATTCTGTAGGAATTAGTAGATAGTATAAAATATGGCAGAGTGCTGAGGGTAACAAAACAAGTTGTCTAATTATTCCCAGCATGACATGTTTATGCACAAAAACTTTGGCTTCCTTTAAACAGTGTCTGTCAATTTCCCCACTCGAATCACTGATGTGCACAATTTACCCATCAGTATGATGCCCAATTATTTGAAAAGGGTGAAAACTTTATGCCACTTCCTCACATGACAGATATAACCTTTTGATATTGGCAATTGCTGAGATGTTTCATGTTTTAAATTTTCTAAACATATTTATGAGTTTTTGGTTGCTATCAGTTTCACTTTCTATTCAAGTTAGGAAGTATTAACAAAGTTTTCCTAATTTCTCTTAAGGTTTACTTTTATAGCCATGACAGATACCTAACTTTACTAGGACAGTTATAAAAATTCTAAGGGGCATTGACAAGCCTACGGTAGGGGATATTTTATTTTATCTTGGGAATTTTATGTGTAGAATAGCCTGAAGAGGGGTTAGAATTTTTCATAAACTCTTATGATTCAACTTAGCCACATTATTCACTGTACTATTCACATTCAAAACTAAGAATCAGTCACACATAAAAGAATTAGATGATTTGATTCCATGTTGCCCTGAAAGAGTTAATAGTTTTCTCCAGATGATATACCAAATTCTCAAAATGTAAATTTGTATAGCAAAAAAATTACAGCTGCATATTTGCATATGTCATGTAATTTGAATATGCATTTATATTCTCTGAGTATAAATGCAAATGAAATTTATAAAAATTCCAAGGCATGGATGACCTCCCAACTCTAATGCTTATTCTCATTCTCTCTTTCTCTCTCTCTTTCTCTTTCTTTTTCTCTCTGGCATTTTCTCCCCTTCTTTGTGTAAGAGAAATATTAGACACTCTCATTTTTAGAAACCATTTCAGCCCTCAGTGACCCTGCACAGACATAGTTTTATCTTTGATTTTATGATTCTATGAAGGGCATTTGTTGGATTATTTTTATATCTAACATTCAATTTTACTTTGCTTGGAGACACTTGCAGCAGGCACGGATAAGAGCAAATACCCATTCTCCAAGAACCTTGGCTGCTATAGAGAAGGCAAGGACCTAAAATGAGCCAATCCAGTGGCCCACCTTGAACTCTACTTCTGGATTAAAGAATGCAAAGAGACAAGAACTTCTCAACTTTCACATGAGGGCAGTGGGTCTGCAACTTGTCTCTCCAGCAGAGTTACCATGGAGTTGGGAGTCCAGTGTGGGTGATGCCTTGGATTAACACACTGTTTTTGTAGCACAAGTGTGATGTCAGTACCTTCCCCTGTCCATTGCCCAATCCTCAGTCTTAATCTTCATGTTGATTCTTGGGCAGCCAACTTAAATTCCAAAAAAGCTTTTTTGAAAGCAAACGGTAAATGATTCAACTTTTGTTTGCACAGCATGTCATGGTGATGATGCTGTTGCTGCTCTGCACAAAATCATCTCCTCATTCTCGCAATTTAGGAAACTTGATTGTCTTAATTTAACTCTCTTCTCTGTCCTCCACATTTCCTACTCTACAAACAGACAGACCTCGTTGATGTTATCTGGCCACAGTTTTTTCCAATTAGTTTGAATAAATTTCTTTGCTAATAAAAATCCTACCTATCATTCAAATTTGTGTCTGTCCAACTAAATGTTTACTATCTGCTGTGGCTTTTCATACCAGAGGTTTCAGATTCCTTCAGATGCTACTCCCATATGAAGATTTAGAGCCCCCAAATGAGAGAAAACAAATCTGACCTTGATTTTCTTTGACTTTTTACAGCATTTTGCCTCTTTCTTATATCAAATATTATATTCCACATGGGTAAATGGTTACTTTTTAATATTCGGTATGTCCCAGATGGTGAACTTACAAAAATGCTAGAAATTATGTCTTATTATCTTCGCACCTCTACTTTTTTTTTTTTTTTTTGACAGGGTCTCACTTTGTAGTTCAGGCTGTCCCTGTGCTCAGACTCAAATTCATATCACAGCAATCCTCCTGCCTCTGCCTCCCGAGTGCTGGGATTATAGGCGTGAGCCACCACGTCCAGAACTGTGGTATGTGGTACTGGTTGCTGCTGGGCGTGAGTCTCCACACCCAGTATTGTTATGTGGTTATTGGGGATCGAACCCAGGTCCTTGCGCTTGCATGACAGGCGCCGGAACCACTGAGCTAAATCCCCAGCCTTCATGTCTCTACATTTTTAAACAGTGACCTGGTGTGTTGGAAAATGAAGTGGATATATTCACATCTTTCATACTCAGATAGATATTATCAAAATTATTCAAGTGTACAATTTTCCATGTCTTAAAAACTCTACCATAATCAGGCTTAAAATATTATGATGGAAATTATTTTCTATGATCTCTACTTTCCCAAGAAAATAATATAGTAAAAAATCAAAAATTTAACAATGAAATGTTCAGCAATTGAATAAATAAATTAAATATGTATTTGGACTTATTAAACTATACATTTTAGGTGTATTATAAATTTTCACTGTTTAGATATACTATGAGTAATTACTATTTATAAGTGAAGTTTTAACGCCAGTTAGTTTATGAAAGTAAGAAAAGTGGTTTTGCTGGCAAGTGTTTACCACCGTGAGTTTGATCCTAGACAGAAATGTTCACAAATGATTTGATGTATGAGAGACATTGGAAAAAAGAATAAAGAAAAATTAGAGAAATTTAAAGGAGAAAGTAAACGAACAGTATTCATGTATCATATCTCTCACAAGATAGAGATTTTAATAGCTGATATGGATAAGATAGTTTCTGGGTAGCAAAGGAGATGTAGGAGAAGAATGTGTGTGTCTGGAAAGGTATTCACTGAAAGGTTAGGTATGGTCTGTTGGGAAAAAAATTACCATACAAGTAAGTTTTTTGCAAAGCATACTTCTTAGGACTTTTCTGTTTCCTTTTTAAAATATGCTGATGTCTTTCTCCCAGAAACGCACTTAGAAAGCAGCAACAGGCACATGCATTTGGGCCCTTCAGACAGAGGGAGCTGTGGATTTTTCTTGCTCTTTGTAACAGTGCTGCCATAATGGTCCTAGGTCAGATTATCTGATCACATTTTGGGGAGGCTTTTTATACAGTGAGACTGGTTCCTGCAAGGCACATATATGCTCTGCCACACACACACACGCACACACCCTTCAGACTCTAGCGACAAGCTGTTTTTGCTTTTCCCTTTTAGCACACTTTCAGTCCAGAGCCAATTACAGAAAACAACAGCTCCCTGGCACTCTTGCCGACAGTAATCTCAAAGAGAGGATTGCACCTACTCAAGCCCGAGAACATATTCAAGAAGCTAATTATATTCCTAGCCTGGTCTTTAGAGCAGCCTTTTTTACTCTGCTTCATTATAAAGTGCCAGAGACTACTATTCCTGTGGAACATATGGGGTGGTATATAAAACCCAAGTTTTGCTGATTTGACTTAAAAACAGTTTTTATTTGCCATTTTATGTTTCTTGTTTATAGCACCTTGAAATATCTTCGGTCTGTGTGCCCCATTCTGCGGCCTTCCACTCAGAGCTGCTCTGCCTGCTCCCTAGACAGCTCACTTCAGGGCATGACGTGTACCAGCATGTCAAGAGAAGGAGCGAGGTACTGCCAGAAACTAATTTTCAAATAAAATGGCAACATGATTGAAATGCATCCCTCTAAATTCACTATCAATTAAGTTTAATGGTCACCAGTCTTTCATCGATTTATAGAGCTGTGTATATCATGATTTTCAGAGAGAACATCACTCCCGAGACAGCCTTCTGATTGAGAGAAGCTTCTATAGCACAGAGACCTTCGATTAATGTTTTACAAAAATAATTTGTAGCCTTTTGTCCTGCTGGTCACTGGACCAGCCACACAGGGACTTCACTTAGCAGGTTTGGGAAATTTAACTGCAGCCAGTGCAAACGAAGGCTGACAACTGTATTCTCCATGACAACAGAAATCTACAAAAAGGATTAGTAACTGACAGGGCTTTTGTTCTTGTCTCATTTTCCATTATGGATAAATCCTCAAGATGGCACAGAAATAGCAAACAGAAGACATAGATTACTGCCCCCAAAGACTGAACAGTACAGGTAGAGTGCACTGTGACACTCACTTCACACAGCAGCACAGCCCTAGAAAGAAAACAGACTTGAGGCCTGGATAGGCCTAGGTTCCGGTGCTGGCTCATGGAAGCACTTAACGTAGAGAATGTCACATAATACTGATTATTGGCATGGGTAAGCTATTTAACATCCCAGATGCGCATTTCCCTAAATAAAGCCAGAGTACGAAATTATTTGAACCTGTCCATATTGCTGTCTCACCTGCTGAGCATGTCTCAGAGGAGATCAACTTCCCACCCCAACACTTGAAAAGCAGAGTTTCCCATGCTTGTGGAGTGCAGGGACCTTGATATGACAGGGCAGCTAGTTGAAATCTCAAGAAATGATAAAATCTGTGGAGTGGGGGGGGGGTCCTTATACTACCTGCTGAGAGTTCCTTCTGATTGCCTCCTGGCTTTTCTGTTTTATTGGTGGTTGATAGTGCCCTGCCAGACTCAGTGACTGCTTACAAACTCAGCTACTCTAGGAACTAACACGCTCATTTGAGTTTTCCATGATCCAAGGGAGTGATTAAAATGCCAATAGCATAAACCAATCCAGCTCTAAGAAAATCCAAGGAGAGAAAAGCAGGAAACTGAGAAAGATGGGAAATCTCATGATATCTAGGACTTGACACGTTTTCTTGGAAAAGTCACTAACTTGTAGTCAGACTGACTATCTGACAGGGAACCTTGGGATGATGGCCGCCACATAGCAGCCTGGGGTTCTGTGCTCAGAGAGGCAGTTGGTACATCTGGCAAAACTGGGTTTGGACCTCATCTGTGTCACTGACTACTTGTCTGAACTTGAGAAGTTATCTAACCTCTTTGAGACTTAGTTTCCTTCTATAAAGGGGAAAGTACTTTTGCCATAGGACTGGGGAATTAGGTAAGAAAATGCACTTAAACCAAAGGGACAAATGATGTGAGAGATATTAAAATTCAGATCATTGGCTTAGAGAACTTCAGAAAATTTTTTCAAGTTTCTATCTCCTATATAAAAAGTTTGTTTTAGTAACTCCTATGTTTCAGGCTATTTGGAGAGTTAAATGGATTCACTCATGAATAGCACTGCAAATAATTGCTGGCACATAGTAAGTTCCAGAGAAATATCAGATATTCATACACTCCTTGTCATCCCATTCCTTCTACTGTTTGCCCTTTCTTCTGTATAGCCAAGCCCTAGTTCAAGGAGTGATCGAAAAATACAGTGAATATTTAAATTAAAAGTTATTATAGTAAAAGACATTATTATTAATCCTGAAAATATTCCCCTTTGCTTCAGGGAATATCCCTTGATCCTGACACTTTCTGAAGTAGTTCTGGAAATCCTCTTTGGTGAGTGTCTTTACCATATGTGATCAAAAATAGGGTGAGTCCTATAGATAAGGGCCATCCCACAGAAAGTCACGCTTATGAAGACATTATGATGTGTCTTCATCCTCTTTATTCACTGGACCTGGCAATGTGCCACTTTGACTCTTCCCCAAAGCCAAAATGTCCATGAAAGGCAACACTTCAAATTCATTCAGGACATCAAGGCAACCACGACAGCATAATTAAGGAAGGGGGATTCCCAGAACTGCTTCAGAAGGTAGTAAGAACAATGAGATGCATATGTGTGAAGGGGATATATATATATATATATATATATATATATATATATATATATATATATATATATAGTAGTACCAGGGATCAAACTCCAGCCCTTGTTCTTCCAAAGTAGGCTCAGTACCACTGGGCTAAGTCCTCAGCCCACTGAACATGAGAATTTTAATGGAGATGATGGTAAAGTGTCTTTTTATGTAATAAAAAATTTAAAATGTAAATACACCTGGCATTTTTCATAGCTTGTGCTGTGCATGGTCCCTTGTATACCCTGATTGAATTTTCCAAAGAGGCCTGCAAACCAAATTTCAAATGAATGCTGTGCCTTACTAGTGGGGTAAGTCTCTTGTGTCTTTAAGAGTCATAATTAGCCACTGTTAGGCTAATTTCTGCTTTTCCTAAGAACAAAACCCATTAGCCTGCAAAATACAATACCCTAATATCTTTTATAAAACAGTACTATAATGTGACTAGTTATTTCAAGGTAACTGGTTTCCCCCAGGTGAGGTAGTGTACCTTTTTCCTTTTGGAGAGTCTCATTTATACTTCTGGTTACCCTGTTTCAAGAGAAGTGGACCAGAGATTGGAAAAAGCTGGGGAAGAGCATAATTCTGCCCAGAGGATGAAGAAAATTTGTGTGCTATGAGAAACAGCAAAGAATAGAATTGGCAAAAGATTAGGATGAATTTGATAGCAGGCCACAGCATTATGAGAGTTTAATAAAAGCTTATTGGTTCCTCTTTGTCAACATAACAGCAAAATATGTGTGCAAAGGAATGTTCAACTGTACCAAAAGGCAGCAAATGAAAATCAATTCTAGAAAACAGTTATTTGCACTACACATTTCCTTGTACAAATCTCTGATGTCAAAGCCACTTCTATAACCATGATTCTGTCCTTATATTTTAAAAGACTGAATGGTTTGTGCAATAAAAATATGTGATTATGCGAGTATATCCAACACGGATAATTAAATTTTATGCTTCAGGAGACAAATTAGTTGTTGAGGGATATCTGAAAAACAGTTCTTCTGTATGTATGTCATTTCACAACTAGCCAGCCTCCCTAGTGGGGCTGTGCCTTCCTGCTTGGAAAATAATCGGAGGTCTGTCCAGAGGAACACTTACTAAGGCAGATCCCTTTGCATTTACTCTGAATATCTCTTGCCCTCATTTGCATGCAAGAGTGCCTCATTTGGCCCTTGGAAACTGAATATTGTCCATGGATCCCAAACTCAACCTTGAAGGGACCAGATCAGTTAGTATATTTAGATTTCCAGAATGACGTGGAACTCTGGAAGCTCTGAACTAAGATCTTCAGATGACCTCAAGCAAGTCCCTTTTCCCCTTGAAGTCCTCCAGGCCCAGAAGAGTCAGGCAAGGACTGTCACTGGGGAGCTGTGATGTGTGAGAGTGAACACCAGGGAAGGAGTCCGTGGATTTAGACTGGGGATGGTCCAAAGTTCTAGCTTCTGCACTAAGGAGCGATGCCTATTTTCAGTTACCCTTTCCTAGAAGAGTGGGATCCTTCATTTAAAATGAAAGATGGAGTGGGAAGGAATTGGCAGGAAGATTTTATCTTCCATAAAAGCAAATTGTATCTTCTGAGAAAAAATCATTTGAGGAGTCTCAAGGGAAAGGCTCTTTGTAAGGAGAGCTATAGCTCAGCCCCAAAATAGATGTTTGCCCTGATAGATGGTGGTTTTTACTAAGTTATACATATGAAATTGAAGCATTAGAAAGTGGGAAAACTTTTTAGATCATGACTTTAGTTGAATAAATTATTTCTTTTTGACATCTATGTTTTTATTTTATTTTACAGCATTGGAAAAGACAGGGCTCTTGTTAATTTTCAGCTAACTTTTGTACTAAAATTCATACTACACTACATTGGGCTCTCAAAACTGCATGTGTTTCTGTAGCACTTATTAATTAGGTTACAATCTGCTGCTTTCAATTAAGAGATCTGTAGACCTACAGAGCAATGGATCTGTCTGCTCTAGTCAGACGCCAGCTTGCGGTGCACTCACATCAGGCGTTACGCTCTGTACAACGCTGGGTTCCATGAAGAATTGTGGCCATCATCCCAGTCACTCTCAACCACTCAAGAATCCCCTGGAGAGCCTGTTGGGGAGGACAGGGAAGAGTATTCTATCAGGTTGAGAGCTTTCCTAGAAACCATTTCATTTCACTTTTACAATAGCTCACCCTAATATACATTTGCATTCCTATCTGGTGGGATCAAAATACTGAGTCTCAGAGACGCTGACAAACTTGGCTCTAATAATATAGCCAATTAATGATAGAACAAGTACTTTAACTCTAATCTAAGTGGCTTCAAATTCCATGTTCTATTCTTACTCAGATCAGGAAGGAGCAAGTGATCATGACATGTGACATTTTCCAAAAATGGCCACTTCATTATTTCTAGTCCCACATACTGTTTTGCAGTACTATCCCTCCCCACAAAAGATAGAGCCTGTGTCCTTTCCTTGAACAAGGGTGAACCTCTGTGACCATCTTGATGAATAGACTGTAACAGAAGGGCTGCTGTGAGGCATTCAAGGTCATCAAAAGCAATCTGCTTTCTGCTGTTTCCTCTGAGTGGCCCTTCAGATGATTTAACCCACAGCCTTGGAGCTGACACCTTTTGGAATACAGATGAGTTATAGTTATCAGGCCCAAAGTGTAGATTTGTAAGCAAAATAAATGTCACTGTCTTAATCCATTATATTTGGAGGTAATTCATTATACATCCTTAGTGACAATGACAATCACAGAAAATGTTCAACTGCACACAAGGAGGATTTTCATACAAGGTCATACCCATGTATCGATGTAAATATCTATGCGTGTGTATGTATGTATGTATTAGTCCATTTTCCATTGTTATCATAAACTACCTGAGGCTGGGAAATAAGGTCTATATAGCTCATGGTTTTGGAAGTCCAAAATCACTACACTGGCATCTGTTAGGCTCACATGTGGCTCTTCCTGGCTCTATCCCACGATGGAAAATGGCATCATGGCAAGAACATGTGAGAGTAAAGAGATGCCACAGAAAGATAAGAAGCCAGAGAGCAGGGAGAGCCAATCTTGCTGCTTTGTAACTACCATTCATGAGGGAACCAACTAATTCCCAGGAGAAGTACATTAGTCCTTCTGAAGACAATCTCCCTCCCAATGATCTAAATGCCTCTCAGTAGGCTTCACATCCTAAAAGTTCTACCTCCACACTACCACACCAAAGATTAGTCCTCCAGCATATGAACATTTGGTGGCCAGCCAAACCCAAGCTATAATAATTTATTTATGTCTAAATGTAAATTCATATATATGGGCACCAGTAGAATTCATGAGAGTCCTAAGTATGCTTTCCCTGACGCTGTGTCTCTTCAGCCTTCTCCAGGATATTTCCATGGGAGTTAGTGATAAAGACAGTCTTGCTTATAACTGTTCAGACTCCTGTTTTGTTTTAGCTGCAAGTGCACAGTGATGGCTAAGGCTTGTGCCTGATTCTCATGCTTTTTCAGATATGCCTTTGTTTTGTTCCTCTGGAGAACTCTTACTATGGTGCACATGGTTCCTGTGAGTTTTCTTTAATACCACTTCCATGGAACACATTGAACACTCAGGCTGGCCACTGAGAGCTTCACCCTTGAATTCTTCAAGGATAAGCACATTATTCAAACCAGCCTATTTGCATGTACAGTAAGATTGATGCTTTCTGTGGTTCAATTATTAGTTCTCATTGTTCCTCCCTCCTTATATCTATGCTTTTGCCATAGAACTGTACAATTTCTTCAAACACACACATAAAATTCGTTTCCTTCCCCTTGACTTTGGACTTGTGGTTAATTTTGGTCAAAGAAGAATTAGTAAACTTTGAGACCAGCAGGGGCTTGATGGACACTTGTGCTTTGGAACTTACACCTTCATATTTATTTTATGCAAATCTTTGTTAGTACATTATGAATACACATCATCATCATCACATTCAACATTGAGAGTTTATACCAGAATATTACACGACTTGATTCTCATTTTTTCCCATTCCCCCACCCACCCTGTAACTTCCCATCTCATATATATATATACATATATATATATATATATACATATATATATATACATATATATATATATATGTGTGTGTGTGTGTGTGTGTGCTTTGTTTCTTTTTTTACTATCACATTCTTTTTCCCCTTGTTATTTACCCTTCACCATATTTCCTTTTAAATGTTTTCTATTTCATAATAACAACTATATATACTAGAACTCATTTACAGCTTCATTTTTGCATGCCAGAGAAAAGATATGATATTTACACATCTGTGACCCATTTATTTCACTTATGAGGATGTCCTCAAGGTACATCCATTTGAGTAGGAGTGAGTCAATCTTATCACTTTTAGTGGCAGAATAATACTCCATTGTATAAAAGAACCACATCTTCTTTATCCAGTCTCCAGTTGTTTGTTTTCCAGATTTAGCATTCACAAACTTTGGTATCATATTTGGTTTTGACTTGAGAAGAGCTTCCTGAGAAGAGCTTTTCCTCTTCTTTTATAGTCCAAGGATAGATGTTTCTGAAGCACTTCAGGATGGCTCAGAATTAAGTAAACCTTCCTGAAAGTCATCTTCCAGTTGATAAAAAATAAATGCTTTTTGTGCTATTATAATTTTGTAGTTGTTACTCAGCATTATTTTAAAAACAGTGGGAAACCAATATCTTTCCTGTGTATGGAACTTCTAGGCCAGGATAACATCAATTCAGGCTACTGGTGTCTGTCTTCTGTCAACTGAAGATGAGGCCAGATGGGACCAACTGAGCCAAGAGAAGGAGGGAAAGTAAACACATGAGCCCATGGATCCAGCTGCTGCCTAATGCATTTGGATGTATCCATGAAGCTTTCAGTAACAAGTCACTAACTTCCCTTAATTTTTATTTTTTTGGTTAAGATAGTTTGAATATGGTTTTCATTACTTGAAGTATGAATAACCTAGACCAGTGATGGCAAATCTTTCAGCATTTTCAATGATAAAAACAGCCCTCAGTGGCATGCATGCCATAGATATGCCACCACTGGCCTAGACTAATGCATGTGCCACGTGGACCTCCAGGAGGTGTTCCTCTCTTCCTGACTGCAGTCTTCGCTCTTCCTCACACTGTCATTTCTAACACCTGCTACCTTTGGAAGGTACAAAAGATTTTACAGTTGAGATGTGCTCAAAAACCACAAACTGTCATATTTATCTTCCCTTTTCCTACACAAGATGCAATGGAGCTTAGCCAACAGGGAACACGATTTGTTTTCCATCAGCTCTGACATGTTTTTGTGCTTTCATAAGACTAGACACTGATTCTCTTGAGTTCTTGGAAGGACAGTTAGCTATAGATGAATTAAGAGATGCCACCTCCCTCTTCTTCTCGGGCTGTGGCATCCCGCTCACTTTAGGACATGAGATTGGCAGGCTCATGCCTGAACTGCAAGTTCTAATACTGTACAGCTTATCCATGCCCAATGGCACACAACTTGTTCTAGAAAAGAAAAGCTCTCCCAAATATGCAACATATGTACTTTTGCTCTTTCCCAGTTCTCTGGGTAGTTCAGAAATATAAGCTAAAAGATATTTGGAACGAATCCTATCCTGTGCAAGTAGAATGAGAATATTGGAAGGGCTGCATTTTTCTTACCAGGTTATAGAACTCATAAGTCACTTTTACTTTCCCATTCATCCTATCACAAGCCTTCTTAACCTCAAACTCCCTAGCGAGAGCAAGAAATCAGTACCTCACACATATATTTGCTTGATAAGAAACCGGATGAGGTTGAATCGCCACACTAAACAAAGGCCCCAGGCCCCTGCCAGCATATGGGTCCAGCCCAGAAATCAAACATAACATTCTTTCCATGGCAGGCACACTGAACTCTTAACGACAGGTCCAGCAGGCTGTGTTCCTTCAATTTTAATTATGAAGCAGGAGTGTAATGATTCTGTGTGGCAGAGAACTGCAGTGGAGCTTGACAAGGTCTTTTATCAACATATTATTATGTTCAGATGTAGGCGAGTCCAGGGGGTGATGCAGGGCCTCTGAAACCAGCCAAGGTCTTGGCAGACCCATGTTCCTGGACCCGTGGGAGTTCCCTTGGCGAGAGAGGCATAAGGACCCAAACAACCACCTCCGCAGGACTAAGAATAGGGGTCAAGGATATTGATGAAAACCAACATACTCCTCTGTAGAAACCAGCAATATATGCTCAGTTTTCTTCTTGAATGTGCACACCTACATCCATAGAAGGTGTGTGGCCCTATCAAAGCCCTCCTGTGAAAGCACCTCAATCGGTTTGACAGTCAGTATACACATCTTATTTAACCTTCACAATTATGCTGTGAAGTAGATTAATGTGAATATTACCCTTGTTCTAAAATCCATTTTCTCTTTTGTTCCCACAAACTAATAACAGCCTGCTGGGTTTTTTTGTTTTATTTTGTTTTAGGTTGACAACATGCTAATTAAACAAGCTTGATTTCTGAGACTTCCTCACAATTTGAGAGACCAGGTGATACAGTTTGACCAATAGATAGAAGGATAAGAAAGGTCCTTGGAAAAGCTATTGTTCTTCTGACAAGATGGTTAGATTCAGCTAGAATGTGCCTTTGGTAAACTGCCTACTCACTCCTCTTCTTCCTGAATGGAAAGAGACAAAATGTCTGGAGTAGCAGCAGGTTTCCCATGGCCAACCATAAGAGGACAACAGAGGAGGAAGGCACAAGAAACCTATCATCAAGACTACTATGTCAGCATCACAGTCATTGTACAGATGGATAAACTGAGATTTCGAAAGATGAAGCTATTTGTATAAGGCCATAACACAGAAGGAAGTCTTAATGTCTCCAATCCAAAGTCCCACGTTCTTTCCATAAATTCTGCTTAGGATAGTCTCCAAATTGGAGACTGTAGAAAACTGACATGCTCATTTATTCTTAACTCTGAAAGACCACTCTAAAAACAAACAGCCTAGCCTTTGGTGGGACCAAATCTCTGGGAGAGGAAAGCTGATTAAATAGGTATGGAAGGAAGAACAGAAAACACGAAGAGCTCAGAAAGTTATTTCAGAGCAAGAAGGAATAGCTGTCTAAGTGGTAGCCATGTGATGGGGTTAAAAACTACCATGAAAAAGGAAAGCATAGATGTCACTGTTACAGTTTGAATCTTAGGTACCCCCCAAAGACCCCTGTATCACAGTTGCACTTCCAGCTTGATACTATTGGGAAGTGGTGAAAAACTTTAACAAGTTGAGTCTAGGGAGAGGTTTTCAGGTCACTGGAGCTGTGCCCTTGGGGGAGTTGGTAGGACTCCAGCCCTTTCCTCTTTCTTTTTCTTTCTGCTCCCCCGCCATCAGATGAATGGCTCCACCACACACTCTCACCATAACATGCTCTCTTTGCTTTGGGTCAGATGGAACTTCTTAATCAGTTGACTATCTCTGCATTTAGAACAGTAATGGAAAATTGACTCACATAGTCACAGAGTGCTCTAGGTAAAAGTGACGATAGCAAATAAACTCCTAATGGTGTTTTAGAAATAACAAGCAAGATTTGTCTTTTCATTCCATTAAATTAGATGTTAGAACTAATGTTATCCCAGGAAAGAAAAATGAAAAGAATTTGCATTTGTATCCAAAATATTTGCTTCTAAAATTTTGCAGTTCAAAGGGTTTGATCTTTAGTGCCTTTACACCAAAGTCATACTAAAAAGTCACTAAAGTCACTTTTTTGGTGCTAGAGATGGAATTAAGAGCCTTGTGCTTGGTAAGAAAGCATTCTGGTACTGAACTATATCCCCATCCCTCATATTCTCTTCAACATGGGGGTGTTTTTTAACCAAATCATGGGAGAGAAACCCATCAATACCTTTTTGATTTAATTTCATTTTTTAAAAAAAATCTTTATTGGTACATTACATATACTCATCATGATTGCACTCAACAATGAGAATTTGTACATGAGCTGCAGTTTCCTGAGACATTCTGGATCTTCTCTGAAAGCTTCTTTATTCATATGCAGTTTAACCCAGGGAGAATTAAGCAGGTCAAAGTCAAACGAGTCTTTCACTTGTACCAAGACTAAACGGTTTTCATTAACCACCTGGCAACAGGAAGGCTGCATATGATCAGAAGACAGTAGTACTTCCGAACAAGCTGCTTGAGAGGCAGGGGGTAAGCAGAGAAATAAAAGCATGGCTTATTTATTTTTCCTCGATATATTAATAATAACATGCTTGGCTATGGAAGCACCCAGTTTTGTTTTTAGAACTGTGAGATTTTTGTGAGATCCTTTAATAGAAGAGAAATTGAACCTTAGAAACTTCTAAACCAGGAGAAAGCATGGTTTCACACCAGCAGCTAGACCTCCCCTAAAGTCATGGTGTCCACTTCCAACTGAGAGATGCCATTGGGAATACCAACTACCAGCAGGATTGAGACGTTTCCCTCTGCTTTATGTACTCTCTGTTCCATATGTAGTACAGGAAGAACTCTGGCAGCACATTCAGAGGAGTCTGGAAGAATTTGAAAGCTGTCTTTCAGAGCCTCGTTCTCCACAGCCCACCCTGAACAAAGACGAGGAATAAAAAATTTCAAGTCATTAACAGCAACCTCAGGGGTTTGCTTCTTATTGAGCTCTGCCCCACCACTGGGAGGAACCAAAGTGCTGGTGAGATGAGGTTGTTTGAAGAGGGTCATTTGGGCCTGATGAAGAAGATAAACAAGTGGGTAATTGTTTCCTGCCTAGATAAAGGTTATTTGGGTGACCTTGTGAATAGGTCTTATGAATACTTTCTAAATCTTCTCTTTATCTTCTTTATAAACCACTTCTCCAAATAAAAATTAAATATCTATGTACCACGTGTTCAAAAGGCTTTCAGTAACCACCTTTGGCTGAACAAAACCTGTGTGGTGACCATGCTGGTATAAATTACCACCAGGAAAGCCAGGCAGGTGGGATGACCCTAACCTGAAGTCTTCAGACCTTCTACAGCTTATTTGTTTTTCTTTAGTTGCCTTACCCCAGAGCCTATGCCAATGTCTTTAGCTTATTGGCAGATGCCAAGTTGATTCCCCACCCAAGTTAATGTGTTTATATCATCTTGTTAAAGACCTGCAGACCTGCCGTGTACCTAGCTGACCTTAGACGTGTAGCAGATGCTCAGCTCTTAGGAAATACAACTTCACCACATCCTCTGACATTCTGATCTTGTTCTAGGAATACCTGTGGCTATTTCTCAATGAATTCAGCAGGAATGTAAAATAGCCGTAAGTTCAAAGTTATTCCATCGTTTTTGTTCTTTTATTTAAAGCTGCTTGACATTTTGGGCCTATTCACTATGTGATTTTTATAATAATTACCTACTAAGTCAACGGCTAAATGAAAAATGCAGGGTAAAAATTGTGAAGCCATATAAAGCCTGTGCCTTACTGGACCTGTTTTGTATTATCGTAAAGACGCAAGAACATGTGAAGTATTTAAATAACTAATGATATTCTGGAACCTTCTACCCAAGACACATTCTCTAGTGAGTCATTTTTAGAATGTTTTGACATAGCTTTAGTGACATTCTCAGCCCCAAAAGTGAGTAGCTTGGATACAAATAAAGCTATTCCAAAAGGCTCTTGCCAATCTACTGCTGGAATTCCAGAGCCATTTTCCATTTAATTTGCTAATCATCCAACCCAATTTTTTGAGAAGGTTACATTTCTGAGTGCCAGGGCAGGGCCTCTACAGTCTTCAGGTGCAGAACAAGTGTGAGCAGTGGGAACAAGGCTCAGGAGTTTAGTCTATTTTCCAGGTCCTTGACATCAAGAACAAATGTCCTCTCCCTTGGCCCAGCATCTCAACAGACACTTTGAGTTATGTGGGAGAAGGCAGAGCATCGTTTCAAAGGCTGGAAAATGAGACCTATGAGAAATGGTGAAAGGAATAGGGATTACTGAACCTGTGGAAGAAAAGGATGTGAAGCGACTTAACAGCTTTCGCCTCCTCTTTGAAATGATCTCTCATGTGGAGGAACACGACCAGCTGTTCGGCATCTCCACCAACGACCAATTGGGAGGAAATGGGCTCAAACTACAGCATTAGGGATTTAGGGCAGAAGAAAGAATTTCCTGACTTTGAGAAATGTGAAACACCGGGAAAACTTACCCACAGGAGTTGAGGAATCTCTTTCTCTTGGGATAGTTAAAAATAGGAGATTTTCTTAGCTGTCTTGAATGATTTAATGGCCGTGCTTGTATTTGGAGGTGGGGGTTGAAGAAAAGAAACAACTGGATTATCTCTAAGTATCCTTTGGCTTTAAAAACTAAGGAGTCTTTTTAAAAACACTTTTTAAAAAAGACACTTAGATATATTTTCCACTGACTCGCTTTTGTCTATGTACATAAAATTTATGAAGTGGTGTAAAAAAAGAGAGAAACACTACTATTTCAAGCCCCCAAGCCTCGTTCTGTAGTCCTATCTTTTTCAGTTATTTGTTCTTGAGGAAATAAAATGATCACCTCAACTTCTGTCTCCTCACCTATAAATTGGTGTACAAACTACTTATATTGTTTGGCTCACGGTTACTGACAGGCTCAAGTAAAAGATGGACATACTTTCAACAGTGAAAACAATTATGGGAATGTAAAATACATTATGGAAAGATATTTTGTATAAAAACCTCAATATTTCCTTTCTCTCTCTTATTTTGATAGAGTCAGGGTTCTACAGCTTTCAGAGTATGGCTGCTCTGCCACATCTGTAATAAACTGTTGGGGAGAAAGTTTAGGGAATTTCACTTTGAAAATTGCCCCTGGTATATTTCCTGTAGACTGGCAAACTGAGGAACTTGTGACTGGAATTTCACACCTGGGCAAATCTTGGAGCTGCCATCAAGCACTAGGCTTGGTGGGCTCTAGGTGAGGAGGTTGTCACCTTATTCTAACCATTTCCAGACAACCCTTCTGAGAAAAGACATGGAGAGGATTGTATGACCTGCAAGGCAGCCAGGGAGAGTCACCCAAGAGACCCCACAACAGGTTCTGAAAAATGACTCAAGTTACAGCATGCTGGTGACATTTTCTTGGCTTGGGGGCTGCCCATGGAGACTAAGAGGCCTTTGGAGGCCTGGCCTTCTGTTCTTACAAGGTCTCTTTAACTTGCTGAGTGTCTGACTAATTGGGAGAGTGTTGATTAAGAAACCACATCACTACTGCAGAGTTGGTCCCAAGGGCCTGGGTTTAACAAGAAGAGAAGCCACTCTCCTGCTTCTGTGTGATCTACCACCTTGCAAGTCTTCAGTCCTTTTCTTTTCTCAAAACTGCCTTCCCGGGTGAGACAGTTTCCTGGAGTCCTGGACTCAGTGTTTCTAAGATATGAACATCATTTTACTAAAAAAAAGTTATTTGGGATTCTACTACTCAAAAATCCCACCATGACTCTTTTGGGGCTTTCCCTCTTTTTGATGTAAAATTTAATGTATCCCCAAAATGCTCAAATAGAAAAAAAGAGGGGGAGGGATACTAATATAAAAAATACTAGATTCATTGTTCTGATGAAAGGAGTTGATTAATACCTTAGAAAACAAAGACAAGAATTAACTATTAAATCTTCAAATACAGGAATATCCTGTTCCCTAAAAGGTGGAGGAAAAAGAATGACAGGGTCACCTTTGTTTAGCAGCAATTATGCTATGTGACCTATCAAATTCATCATGTCAGAAGGCGGGGGGTGGGGGCAGAAAGAGCCCTGTGGTCACATCTAGAAATGGGTCACAGTGACCTCAAATTCTTCCCGCTGCCCCTCAGTCAGGATGTACATTTCTGGTAAACAACTGAATCCCAAAAGGGAATATTACTGAGGATTTTCATTTTCATCCTGAGAATAATCTAACCATGTCTTGGGCCTGACTATAAAGTACTTTTTTTTCTCTTTCCACTAGTCTCCTGGAAATTGCTTAGGTGAGAGAGAGAGGGAACAAGCACTAAAACACATGCCACTTCTGGGGGAAAGGCACATTTTGGGTGAATTTCTGTTCATTTCATTCCCTTCTCCCACAAGTTGAGCACATTTTCTTCTCCACATCACGTGCTGTGCACAGTTGTAACTTCGCAGAACACAGCTCACAGGAAAAGAAAGTTCAAGAGAACACTCAACTTGCATGCCGTAAGCCGTGCAATCTAAACCTTCATATACCTGTACAGAAAAAAGGGAGAATCCTCACACAAAGTTAGGTCCCATGCCACTTTGGTAGAAGGAAATGATATTGATGAAAGAGTTAGACAGTGATTAATATGTACCATAACTCACTGTGATATCCCTGCTTCAGCATTACCCTCTTCGCAGAGTGATGTTCAATTACTCACTATTGATCAGCAACTGCATCGCACGGAGTAGAATGGCAGCATCAATTCATTTCATCCTATTGAGTTTCAGCCAATAGCAATTGATATCTGGCACATGTTTCCCAGAGAAATTTGTCTGCCATCAGGGAGTTGATTAACAGGTTGGCAGTTTGTATGTTTGTGAAAAAAAGGAGGGGAAGTGTAAGTTTTCCTTATGAATTTGTTCTTATACCTGATGGGGGAAAAAAAGGCAGGGCTTGGTCCTCCTCATCTAGATCTACTAGTTACAACTAGCTGTTTGCCCTGCCAGCCTGTTCACATTCAACACCACCCTGCCCTTATTTTTTATTGATAATCATGTGAATAATTAAAGTCCAATGACATGAAACCCCCATAAATCATCTTCAGTGGGCACGTAATGGACCTGGGCTCAGCCACTGCTCACAGCATAAATTAAGGCCAAAATATTCACGATGTAAACTAGGCATGTCATTGCATCCTGCAGAATTCATTGTAAGCTACTTGTCACTCAAAACCTGTCACCTTCAAGGCAGTTGGCAAGCAGAGGACCCAAATGATCCTGGGACCCCTGACTATTCTTGCCTCCCATTGCCTCTTGCACTGATGTCCCGTAAGCAGATGATGTGCTATTGGTTTTGAAAACGCCACTTGCTTCATTTGGCCATTCCTGCTGTGTGGCCTTAAAGTGTGTTCTGTGCCTACTTTGGAAAAGCCCAGGCAGCAGCGTCCAGAGCTATTAACCTCCTCGCTAATGTCATCCATCATCCGCTTGGCACGTGGGCTTTGCTAGACAAATCTAACAACATCTGCCATGCATTCTGCAACTTCCTTTTGATTCCTCACACTTTCTTTTCATTTTCATGCCTGCGTGCTGGTGAGATGGTGTCTGATCTCATTCAGATGTCAGGGATCTGGAAATATGCCATTCTTCTTCCAGAGGACAGAATGCCCAGCAAGAAATTGGGGTGATGGGTAGTTAAGGGCTACCAGGCTTCCTTGATGCCAACATCCAATGGCCACTGGAGCATTTTGCCAGTGAACATGGCTGCTGTGGCAGACACAGCACCTGAGAACCTGATCTTATGGGCACACATGAATAACTGGCACATCACAGCCATCTTTGGGAAAAATCATTTAATTTGGAAAATAGGTTGCACATTTTCTGTCCAGGTGTAAGAACCATCCAAGAGCACAAGCTTGGCCAAAGCCCTGCTCTTTCATCTAGCCTCCTCCTTCCTGTTTTCATAAGGGAGCCCCATTTTCTTTTTTTCTGGCACAGTGACTCTCAAGCCAGTGTTGGCCTCACTTCACATGATCTGCTGCTTGGTCACTGGCTCGCAAACACCCGAGATGGTGCCAAGTGTCTCCTCTGCCATGTTCAGGAGCACAGAGATCAATAAATGCACTCCTCCTTAAGACTGTTCATGATGCCTCGTCTATTTCCTCACGGGAATTTTCTCTGCTAACTTTTGAAGTGACAATCTTATGAAAAAAACCCAAGATCCTGGAATATCCATCAGTCTTATTATTCTATTCATCACCTTGTGAGCCCTTCAACTTGCCCTCAGCCTTTGGTTGTGAAAGGTGAAGAGTAGGCAAGATAGGTGGATTATTAAATAAAATATATCCACTTTCATGAAAACGTCATTACTAATAACAAATGCATTTAAAAACTCTCTGTAAAACACCCAGACGTGTTTATTTAAAACTAACATTTTGTGAGATGGTCGTAAAGTAAGGAAATGGTCAGGCCTTCTTCAACTCAAAGAATTCTTGAACTGCCAATGTTCTTGTGAAAGAGAAAAATGAGATAGCTGATTCAGTCAGTACCAGTGCAAGTATGTCCTAATTCTAAAGTGTTCTCAGATATTTAATAATAAGAAAGTTCCATAATAGATGTAAGTGGAGTAGACATTGAGACATGAATCATATGATAAAGAGACCATAACTGACATGGTGAGGAGCAGCCACTACCTCAAATAAGATGATATTACATATTTTCCCACTTGGACACCCCCCTTCCCATTGTGCACACTGATCTATGTATCTGAAAGAAAATAATCCATTGACAATGACATCAAATTTTTGGGAAAACTATTCATCTTCATGAATGAAGCAATTTGATCCTAAAGTTGTTATAAGTATTAACTCTTTCTCAGGTATGTGGTCCTCACAAAAGAAGGGTTAATTTTGGCACTGGAGATGATGGCTACTAATTCAAAAAATCTGGTCAGATGCCCTCAGTTTCTAGCCACATACTTATAGTCTAGAAAAAAATAAACCAAGAAAGTGTGATTTTCTAGTAAAGCAGAAACAACAACAACAACAAAATCAGTGTAAAACCCTCAAAGCTCTTCTAAATGAATTGAAGTAGTTAAATCAGACTCTCTAAAAATGCTCTATATCAGAGAAAGAGAAGAGTTTCTTTCTTCTCCAAATCCAGCTGGTTACTGTACAAATGTTTATTGAGCACATGGTATGATCCAGTTATGGTGCTGTACAGAAAATAGAATATGAGCACATATTGTTCACGGGATTACAGAAAGACATATGTGTAAATTAAAGCACAGAAAGTGTAATGAATAGAGATATTTGAAAAGTGCTGCAAGAATACAAAGATGAGTATGTTGGACTCTGTCTCGCCGATATCTTCCTGGGGGACTTTTAGAAGGAGATATGACTGGAAAAGGCAAACAGGAGAGAAATAGGCATGGTAAAGAGAGGTGAGTAACCTAGCAAAGCAATGTCATAGCATGCTGTACACTGCCTTCCTGGCCCACGTGTGACAGGCAACTGTTTTGCAAGGTCTTGTTCCCATCTCCCCATTCAGAACTTCAGATCTCTCCAGTTTCTTCCCTCCACCCCATGTCCAGGCTCCTGCACAGATGCTCACCACAGGCACACTGGCCAATCCCAGAGGTATCCACTACTCTTTCCTCCTCTCTGCTCAGGCTCCCTCTGCCAGGTGGCCTCGGGACTTCTGGGTGCTGCCGTGTCTGTAGACTTTCAGTGCACCAGCCAGTCCTCACCTGTCTGCTAAGCATCCTGTGTCCTCTAGACAGTGTCTCCCCACAAAAGTCTGTCTCCATTGTGGTTACTTCCTGCTATTCCTTCTGTTCTCAATCTGTAGCAATGTGGAGTCAGCACTGGTCACAATACCTGTGTTATGGATCAAAGAGAACCAAAACATTCAGTGGAGTCTTATGAAACTCAAAGAGAGGAGTTCCCTCTTTCCATTTGAGACCATTTTCTGTGGTCTCCTCTCTTTGAAGACTCTAACATGGGGAAGGGGAATAAGTCCAGGCTGGAATCACCTGTAACCCCAGTCAGGCCAAGTTGAAATGTCTGGCTCCCTCAGCCTTCATGCAGACTTCTCTGCCAAGATTGAGATTCTGCTTCTTCTGCAAATACACGTCAGCAGGCTTGCACAACTAGTTCACCCATGGGGACTTACGTTGTTCCTCAGGAGGGGCATGATTGTCCAGGTCAAAGCACTTTCAATGTGTGTAGTCTGGAGCAGGAATATACTCCTAAGAAGTCCCATTTAGTCACTACATTTGAGAAGAAAGACCCTGTGTGTTAAGATGCTTAGCTTGACATAGGAAAGCTGATTCGAATTAGCTTTTTAAAATAAGAGAATTTTGCTGATTCATTTAATTAAATAGTCAAGGGATCCACATCAGAGTTTTATCTCACACACAAACAACAAGGTTATGGCCCAGGTTTATGGACTCCACTGCATGTTCCAGGAGTACATCGTCCTCTGTTTGTGACCTATATGAAAGAAAAAAGGCTTCTCTTCACTGAGCACTCTCTTGGGTCTCCTGGCTTTAACAGATGTACCTCCTTGAGCCAAGATGGCTGTGAGAGGCAGACAATGTTCTCAGCAACCTAAGAAGCTATCTTCTGTTTACCTCACATCTGAGCGTGGCATCAGCTCTACATGGCATCAGAG
Organism: Petromus typicus; assembly: GCA_004026965.1. Lineage (NCBI taxonomy): Eukaryota > Metazoa > Chordata > Mammalia > Rodentia > Petromuridae > Petromus > Petromus typicus. Next base: position 103,310 of record PVIR01001241.1, on the reverse strand, counting down.
GACAATAGGCAAAGGATTTTCCCAGAGGAAAGTCATACTACTCTGTTTTCAAAGGATGAGTGCTAGACATTAGGTCTTGAAAATTCTAAGATAGATAACACCGGGGTGAGGTGATGTGTGTGCTTAGTGTTCATGAGGCCTAGATTCAATTCCTACAACAAAGAGCACGAACAAATGAATAGAGCCACAATCTATGTCACTAAAATATCATGGCTGAGTCAATACAAAGATGATTTAACAACCTGGAGTAGAATCATTTACACTATTGAGAGAGTTTCAGGAATATTAGCTTTTGAGTTTGAGACCCATGAAAAGGTATGTGTAAATGTTGGAAAAAGGGAAGTTGACTTGTAACCATCAGACACTCAGATTAGTAAATCTGTGAAACTCAGTAGCGATGGGCTGGAGAAGTTATAGGCAAAGTGTTATACATAGGATGGCAGAAATGTGGTCTGTTATAGCTATTTAGGAAAGCACTTTAGCAATAGTTATAAAAATTAAAATTATATTTGCTATTAAAATCAGTAATTCCAATCTTAAAAATTTATTTCATAAAAATAAAAGGACCAATATATCAAGATATTTAGTTAAGTTTAAAGTAGCAAAATAAGACTGAAAGCAATGAAGGGCAAAATCTTAGGGAATATTCCCACCAGGAAGTATTGTACAACCAATGAAAAAAAGAACTGGAGCTATTCCAGTGCACTTGATGTGATCTCTTTTTAGTGGGCAAGCAGACAAGGGACATGTATAAACATAATATAATTGAATATATGACCTTATTTTGATAAAACAACAATGACAATCTTTTAAAACCCAGGTTATATAACACAAAGAAAATATAGAAGATCACAGACAGAAGCTTAGAAATTCATTTTTAAGCTGCATTTGCTAGAATTGAGGGGTTTTCCAGAATATGGGGCTTTTCCTCCCCACACTGGGACAGTTGGAGGGGAACTAAGATTGATGGTCATCCTGCAGCTGCAACGTAGAGAAAGGGAAAAAGAGGGAAAGGCAGACAAAAATGGGAGAGAGAAAGAACTAAAATCATGTAGTCATATATGAACTCATTCAAATTATTTATCTTGTTGATATTTGTGGAAATAAGTTTTAAAAATACTAATTTTTACTAGTTCCTAAAATACATGATAAAGGCTTAACTGCCCAACAGACTCCTTACAATTTTGAAGAAGCTACTCTAGAAATACAAAAGTTAAAGGCACTCTAAATTAGCAAAGGAGTATCATTTATTCACCACTCAATAAATATTCATTACATATCTATTCTGTGTATTAATTTAACTATTAATAACACAACACATAGAAGGCAGTCAAAAAGTGTATTGAATTAATGAGCAAATTCATGACTGTAATTACAACACATATAATTACTGTAACAATGGCAGTGATTATGACATGTATACAGCATGATAACATATGGTTTTGTAGAGGTAAAATCAGAAGCCTATGAGAGAACAGAGAGAAGGAGGAACCCATTCCGAGTGGAACTTTGAAAACATAACAAGAGGAATGTTGAGGGTTTAGAAAAACGAGGGAGAGTTTGGAGACAAGAGGAAAGGAAAACCTAGAAACACTCCATGCAAAGTGAAGAAATAGACAAAAGCGAAGTGTATAGTATTTGGGAAAGACGAAAACGCTCATCAAATTCTGTGTAGACGGGGAAGTCTGGAACTGAGGGTGGGAGACAAGAAGGTGTAGGATGTGACTGCATATCTCCAGTCCGCAGCTCTATTCTCCTGTAAGGAGAAGTGAGGTTGTGATAGGTCTCAGGGAATCTGGAATTCATTCTGAAGGCACTGAGAAGACTGAGCAAGTTTCCATTCAGAAAGAAGCACAATCAAATTTAGTTTTTAGGAAGATAAAAGAATCACCAAGGTGGCAAATTGACTTTATGTCAAATGCCAGTTCCAATTGATTGGTCCTGAGAGCTGAAAGACAGTGTTAAGACAGACTGTACAGTCACTGGTGTCTGGGTTTAGCAGTTAAAGAGTTGTGACCAATTAGCAATGTCTGCTCTGGACAAGGGAGAGGCAAAGTGGTGAAGAGTGTGCCATGAGTTTGCCAGGTTGGCGTCTACTCCCAACAGTGGGTGGAACCACATGGGAGATTCCATTGTCAGGGACAGCAGAGTTGCTCATCTATACAAGGGATAATGGACAGCATTCGAATCTCAGAGGATGGGTGGAAGAACCAGAGGCACAGGAGACTTCAGGTGAAATCACAGGGATCAGCTAAACGGATTTAGGAGGGGACACAATGCAGGAACTAAGGGCATCTCAGACACACAATCACTTTTCAGATGAGGTTCGCTTTATGATACCGGAACCCACCTCACTTGGTTTCCACCTACACTTCACAAACGGTAAGATGACTCAGCACTTCAGAGGCTGCCAGGGGCCTTCAGTAATCCTCGCCACCAAATCACTGTCCAGTATCTGTAAGCCTGGCTGCTTATTCCAGCAGTTCTTGTGATTTATTCTCCAGAGCAGCTCCCGGAAGTGGAAAGGTCCTCTGAGAGCCAAAAACAGGAAGCACCCCCCACACCTGGCCGAGGGGCCAGGAAAGGAGTATGTGTGTCCTGACACATCAGCAGTGTGAGTTCCCATTATGTCAGCAGTGTTTACCATCTCCAGGCACTTCCTGTGACATCGCAGCACTGGCTAAATCTTTTTACCAGGAGAGAGGAAATGACTCACTCCAGGAAATCATCCCTTCTCTGTCCACACCCCCAAAATGGAAAAGCAGTTGAACTTTCACTAAAAATATCTGTACCATCTAAAAATAAGGTTCAGCAGCTCTGGATTTGCCCCAGGAAATCCTGGCCAGAACTCCTCTGACATTATCACTTTGACAAGGGCCACTTGGAGCCACACCTTACCTGCCATCTCATCTTAGTTCATTTGGAAATCAGTCTCCACCTGACTTCCTCACCAATGAGCTCATGAAGAGATTCCAATCAGTGTTTTCCCGGGGGACCAGTGGTCTTCCAAAACTCTTCCACAAGCGCACACACCCAAGTAGGTTTATTTCCTGTCTGGTTGGCTTCCTCCGGGCTCATTATTGCTTCAGTGTCATTTTCCAGAACAGGAAAGAGAATGCAGGAGCATGGCCTTTACAGACTCGGGTGGATGTGCAGGGCTGACCTGTAGGAGACAAACTGAATGAGGCCATTTGTTAGGAAGCAATTGACAAGCGCTTTAGGTATTTAGTTGTAGCTGTCTCTGCTGTTGGCTCTGGAGACATTCAGGGTGCTGCAGTTTTAGGTTCTGTCTTGAGCTAAGAAGCCACAACTGAAAGCTTGCATTGCCTTGGTGGTAATGCACCTTTGTGGCAAGGACTGATGTAGAACAAGGCTGGAAAAAAATGCCTGAACTGTTCATTCTTACTTTACAAGAAGTTTCCCTAATATCTGAAATGAGTAATCAGTCTATCTCCACAAATAAGGACACAGGAGGGTCTCAAATAGGGTTACTTCTCTCAAGGAGAAGTAACCCAGCATGGTGGACACAGGCTTGGAAGTTGTATTCCATTGTCACCAGGTATAGCTGCTGGGTCAATTAGGTCTTGTAGATCCATTTTCTTAGGTGTAAAATGGAAGTTGTTATGAAGGTGAATTAAAACAAGAAATGAATAGTGCTTGATCCACAGTCAGTGCTCCAGTCAGACGCACTCTATTGAGTGCTTTAGTATGTGTCTGTTCTCTTCGAGGGTTGGAGATTCTGCAGGGAACAGACACATAAGGCCCAAAACTGAGCAGGACATACATTGTGCTTTTAGTGGGATGTACATGGTCTGTTGATGGAAAGGGCAGAGGAGCTCAGTAATGGAACTGAACAGAAGGTCTTGCAGTAAAAGAGTATCTCTCACTGTTCGTTCTCCATCTACTCCACGGAGAAGTCCAAAAAAGCTTTGAAATTATGGTTCATACTTACCCTTGATGTGCACCCCTGTGGACCATGCTGGCTGGACAATGTCTTCTCATTCTTCAGCCTCTGCTAGATCTTGATCCCAGAAGGAACCTAGGGCAGACTCAGAGGTTAAAGACAGTGGTGTCCTCTAAGCAATTTCACAAGCACAGGGACTTAGCTCTCTCCAAGGCTCATCAAGAACAAAACTTAGATGATGTCTTTCTTAATTAGTGACCAGGTGGAAACTGAACCAAGAGGAGGCAGCTTAGGAAACTCAAAGCTGGACTCAGAGTGAGGATGGTGGCAAAAACTTACAGGGAAAGAAGTCACACTGTATATTTGTGGGGTCAAATGGAGTCCTTTTGACTATAGGCAGTAGTGAGATGAGTTTGCAGACTTTCTGTAACTGGAAGTCAGTTTGATTTCCTGGGTGCCTCAAGGTAAAAGCTTTTGGCTTTAATGATCCTCATAGTTCTCACTACACCATAACATTTCTTGCATATATTACTGTAAGCTGTATACATAAATGCTCACATGTGTGTATAATATATATATATGACACAGAGTCTGCCCACAATGTACACACACTTCAGGAAAAGAAAATCTTGTATAAATATTTTAATGCTGAATTTATTGAAGCATCATGAGATTAATACAGGTTACCTTTAGCTTCGCCCCTACAATTACAAGAGGTGCTCAAAGGGGTGGCCGTCCGCTCCCAGACATGTGTTAGTGTGATGAAGTAGTATGTGGGTGGCCTTGGTCATTGAGATCGTTGCACAGGCGATTCAGTTTCCTCTCTAGGCAGTAGGGGGTTTTCTGTAATATATGGCATTCTCTGGAGTGCCCATGTGCGGGTAACACCATCTGTTGAAAAAAATCGCAGTAGTTTTCTTTTCTTGAAGTATAAGTATATATATGTTTTTGGAAATCTCTATCTTCTCTCTCCATATATACATATACATACATATATACAATATATATATATACATATATATACATATACATACATATATACAATATATATATACATATATATATACATATACATATATATTTATATATGTATGTATGTAAAAAATTTGTGCCTCCAAATTAAATTTTCTGGACCCATTTGTACACCAACAGGGCAACTTGCATCTTGCTGAGTGTTTATATCTCAAAGCAAGGTTAAGGACAGGGACAATGGTGAGCAGGGGATTGGTTTGTGGAATACTGTCCTCTCATCCAATTGGTATGGCTCCAAAAAAGGTTAGGAGCGATTGCTGGGAATGCGCAAAGACAAACAAGAACACAGTGAACAGCGATGACACAGGTACCATAAACAAGGAAAGGAAGAAAAAGAAAAGTCCCCTGAGTGAGTGTCATGAAGGAGACAAAACGGAAGATTCGAGAACTTTGGGGAGTGACCGTGGCGGCCATTATCCACAATGTCAAGGCGCGAATGTCAGGAAGCCTCTGAGACCAGAGCGGATGGTCACAGACACTGTCTGAAACTGCTGACCCACACCTGAAGGGGTATTTGTCTCTCTTACTCAGCGAGGAGAACATGTGCTTCAAACACTGCCTGGGGGACCTTTGCAACCGCTCAGTGATTGTTTGCTGAATGAATTCCAGCACTCGCTAATGTCCCCTTATCATACTTCCTGCATCTTATGTTTTAGATACGCCATGTGGGGTATAAACGTGTCATGCCCACAACCAGTAAACACGTGTGTTTAAGATTTCATTGTTAATGCAGGTTTTCATTTCAGATATTCGCTGTAGTCCATCCCTTTATTCTTAACAAGGGAAGGGAAGAAATGTAGGCGATGCATGGTCATATGTATCAGATTCTGTCTCACAGCTCTAGTAAAGTCCCGTTCTGGTGCAGATCACTGCTTCTTACCATTCGGAGCGACTTGGGAGCCGTTTCAACGCTACGCACTCATCACAGTCGCCTTTTTCTGAACCCGCTGCACAGCTCCAGGGGTTTGTTTTTGAGGGTCACGACAGAGAAGATCCCCTAGGGGGCAGTATGTGCATATGTTTCCGCCAAGCAAGGAGCGCCTTTTATGGCCACTGGGGCAGTTTCAAACGCAACAGGAGATTTGGGATTGTGAGAAACAAAACACACTCTATGAAGTTATTCTTTAGGTAGAGCGGAATAAAGGTGGCCTCAAAGAATTGCACACTGGAAAAACCTGGTGATGCAGCAGAAAACGGGGAGGGTGATTTGAAAGGTTCCAACCACGGAATTGCTGAAGGCTCAATACAGGAATGATTTGACATGCTGCTTAACGATTGCTAAAGGGTTTTTAATATTTTTATTTATTACCTTTTACATTTCATGTTTCTGAAACCCGTGCAGAATTGTGTTTCATTTTCTTGTCTATTCCAGGTGGCAGTTAAAATTCAATTAAAGTTAACCAGTTTTAATTGGGTGATAATAGCTGATACTTTATTATTGAGTGCTTCTAATGTTCTCAGTGTTTCCCTTACATCGCCTCAGTTAATTCTCCCACATCTGCACCAGGTGAGGGCTAGGATTGTTCTCCTTTTACAGACAGAAGCCTGTGGTATAGCGAGTTCTGGTAACTCACCTAAGAGCTCTAGTTTAATAAGGCCAGGACATATTCTTTTAATTATTTTACTATTTAACCTTCTAAAGCAGTGACTCTGTAGCTTTAATACATATGCCTGGCCCCCAGTGGTCTGGTTATGATGGAGGTTGGGCCTTGGTAGTACGGGGGTGGCCTGACAAGCCGCAGGGGATGCCAGCGCTGCTGCCCCCCCGGGCTACGTTTTAAGAAACAAGAAGGAAATCTGTTGTGGGAGTGGGGTGTGTCTTTACAGAGATGTGCAAGACATGACCAATACTCTCAAGAAGGTTGTACCTACCGCGTTTCCCTGAAAAATAAGACCTAACTGGGAAAAAAAAGCCCCAGGGTGATTTATCAGGATGCTCATAATATAAATTCTACCCCAGTTAAAGATGGACATATTGAATTATAAAATAACAATATGTAATTAAATATAAACAGATATTGCTGACATTAATATTAAAAATAAGTGATAATATACATTATAATTCAGTATTTGTAAATACTCACATAGGTGCCCTTTGATGACAAGTAAATGCCTTTGTAAACAGATGAACTTGAGCCTTACTGCTAATGACAGGTGGGGGTACAGACACAGTGCGTTAACAATGTGTGCACTTGACAACTAACATCATGAGAAATTCAGGCCAGAAATGGGGGTTTAGAGAGTTATGACAATGTTCTAGGAAAGATTACATGACTGCATTTGAATAAATGTAGACTTTTGTACATGGATAAATGTAGGTTGCTCTACATGAAAGAAGAAAAAAAAAAGACCAACTGAAAATAAGTCCTATTGTAACTGTTGGAGCAAAAATTAACGTAAGAGCCAGTCTTATGGGGGGTAGAGTAGTAGGGAAATTTAAGAATACTACTGAAGTGGAGGTTATTAGGAAAGAATTTGCATTTCAAGGTTGAAGAGACAAACTCAGAACAACTCAACAGAGACTTTTATGGCAAAAAATGTACCTGAAAACTTTGGAAAGGACCAGCAGGACAAGACCCAGTTCCTGCTCCCAGCCAGGCGGGGTGAAGGCCCGTGTGTTCCCAGGCTCCTCTGTTAAAGGCACAGGTTTCACTTCCTCAGAGAACTAAGGACACCAGAAGGAGAGCCCGGCCAGGGAGGTGAGAAGCTCTGTGGACACTGGAATGAGAGCGTGGTACCCTAAGGAAGCTCAAGGAAGGGGAGCCCTCAGCCATCTGTGCCCCTCTAGCAAGGCTCCAAAACACATGGAGGTGGACGAAACCAAGAAGGAGAGATGGAGCTTTGGCAATGAAGAGAGAAGGTTACTTTAGGGTGAAAATCCAGTTTAAACCAAAGTTCAAACAGCAATAGTACAAATCAAACTTGGAGACGAGGGCATAGTCCTATTTTCCTATCTGGGCTCTCATGAAGTTGTTCTGGATGCCAGCGTTGAGAGCAATGATTCTCAATCCATATTAAAACTCAGTTAAAGAACAGAAGATTTTGATGCTGGGGTCCCTCCCCGCCCCCCAGATTCCAATTCCATTAGTCTGGATCCTAAGAACAACAATTTACTAATTAGATGGAAGGCAGAGTGAATAAGACAGACGCTGCAAGGCTGACCTTATCCAGTGCTGCAGTACTGTTCTAGAACGAGCCCTCAGAGAAAGACCGCTCGCCCCTCACCCTTCCCAGCCTTCCTTCCGCGGTGGTTGCCCACGTCCAGGCCCCAGCGGAGAACAGTGCGCTGGACTCTGGGTCCCAGCCGGCTCAGAGCGCCTTTAGCGGTGGAATCCTGCCAGCCATCGATTGGAAGAGGGGGCGTTATCTCGGCAGAGCCAGGTCACTCAGGCTCCAGTTCCAGCTTGTATAATATTTCTGATAATAAGCCTCAACGAACATCCTTAAAAGGCCTTCACTGTTAATTCGGCACAGGGAAAAAAGCCAGCACATTAGACTCGGTTTTCCAGTCAGTCTGCCTATGCCACATAGACTCTTTGAATAGATGTCCATAATGAAATTACTCGAAATGGAATTCATTACCTGCCTTAAGATTTATTGCTTTTTAACTAGAAATACAAGGCTATCCACCCTGTACTTCAGAGTTGCTGAGTGAATGTCCTCTCTCCTTTCTGGTGTGGATCCGGGGAAATGAGCAGGGAAAACACTAAGTGTGGGGCGGGTCCTGGGCTGGCAAGAAGGAAGTGAACAATGGGCTTCATTAGGACAAGCGCTTGGGAACCCCAGGACTCTGTTGCTAAGTTCTGCTTCCTCAGTCTCACCATGGAACCGCAAGGCCAGTCACCTCCCCACTTGCATAATTGGAAAAACTCTAAGGGACCCCGAAGTGCTGAAGTGCTGTAAATTAGCAGCGTTCGGTTCCAATGAACATTAAAGGGAGTGTGTAGTTAATTCCTCTGCACCCGCTGGTCGCCGAGTCTCCCTGCTGGGGGGTTTTTGGCTTGCAGCATTACTGGCCCATTTGTTCTGCCTGGCTTCTCCACCAGGGCAAAGACCTCAAGGTGAGCTAATAGGCTTGGCTTCTCAACACTTCGTTTTAATCTGTATTTACCATTGTCATATATATTTCTTTAAGCCTCAGGTGCGTGGTGTGCCATTGAGCACTGCACACAATAGATAAGAAAAACAGGGCACGTGTCTCTGATGGAGAGCAACTGTGCAGGAAGCGAAGGTTGATGAGACCCTGCCTTGTGCCCCAGTTTCTCATGCTGCCTCGATCCTGCCAGCCCTGTGGTCTGTCAGGTTCTTCCTTGGTCTTCACTTCTTTATTCCCTCTGCAGCCATCTCCACTGGGTCGAGATCATTTCTATGCAGTCATCTCTTAAGAAGACAGAATAGCTATAATCACTGCCCGTTCTATGTTCTCTTCCTTTCTTTCCCCTTTTCTTTCTCAAATACTCACCCTCTGTTGTGCAGTGCAAAAATATTCTGACGATGGCATTCCGTGAGATAATAATCTTAAATAGATGATACTTACATGGATAATAGGATAAAGTGAAACAGGATGGGCAAATTGATAATTACAGATTAGCAGGAAATATAATTAGCAAACCAAACAAAAGCCAAATTTGGGGAGTAATGAGCATGATGTGTCAGAATTGTGAAGAGTGAGCTATTTCCCTATGTAAGTCTTTAATCCTTGCAGTAAATCCTAACCCACTTCTCTATGTGCTGTGGAAGTGTATGGAATGGCACACTCTATTCTGTTGAAAGATTTTACACTTTCAAAGCCAAAGGAACTATTACTGCAGATGTTTTTCTCTGTCCCTTTAGAAACTAACAGGGAAAATGTCATCATGGGTTATAATATCACCCTGGACAATCATAGGACATGGCACCAGTCTGACTTCTTGTTATTATTTTAATTTGTATGTAAAACTTGTCAGATATCTAGACATATTTTCAAGAATGCAAACTAATAGCCATCATCATCAGATGTTCCTGAGTCAAATATGACAATGACAATGTGTTATTAAAGGCCATGTCTTGCACTATCAAAATAATGAGGCAGTGGCCTAGGCTGCCTGATGATTGTAGCTTTCAGTTTGGATTGTCACTTGGGGAACACTGTCACAGGTCTAATACGAGCTGTTTATATGGCTGGAAAAAGCCACACTTTCCTCTTCTTGGTGAATACAAAATGTTACAACTTTATTTGCGTCCCATGGCCTCCCAGTCTTACACACTTTAGACCTCAGGCAGCAGCCTTTAAGGCTTGCTGGAGTGGTGCAGACATGCCACAGGGTTCACTAGTTCAATTTTCCTAGGGTTCACATGCCCGTGAAGGTGGGTTCTGCGGAGCCCCAGGGTGGTGTATTGAGGGTGCAGTATTCCCTTTGGGAGAGCTGGTCTACCTACTTTCTCCTCTTGAGACGGAGGCTCTTGGACAGTGCATGAGTATTTTAATGTTTCCTGGTGAGTTTTCAGTACTCTCTTGTTGTAGTCTCAAATAGTTATCATTTGAGCTCTCCATTCGTTCTACTCACTAGGATTGTCAAGGTGATTGATGTATTTTGCTGACCTCAAGTGAATGAATCTTGTTATGTTCTTTCCTTCCAACCCATCACAGAACAGGAGAAAGATACTCACGTGAAATAATCACAAACTTTAAAGGAAGTTGGCTTGTGCACTTTTGTAGTGTTCATGAAGCATGAACACACAGTTTTGCCAGACAGCTGTCCTTGTTAAAATGCTCACTTTTTTCCTCTTGTAATTACATAGAGTCCTTCCCCACTATGAAAAATTCAAACATTTATATAAACTTACAGAAGAAACCTGAAGACTGTCCTTTATTTTCCTGTCCCTTTTCCCACATTCATTCTTTCTAGAATCTTATGTCTATTCCAAGAATGAAAATTTCTTCCTCTCTTTCATTTCCTGTGGTTATCCAACATACATGCACATATCTATTAAAACAGGTAAATAAGATCGTACCATACTTACTGTCCTGTAACTCACTTTGACCGTGAAATATAACTTAAAGATGTCTTCTCTTACCAGTACATGTATCACTATCTCATTTTATTTCATAGCCTAATAGTCCATGGTAAGGATGAATAAGATTTTATTTACATACTATTCTACTGCGATGAGTTTATGTATTTTTCCCATTTCAAACAATTTTGAATTTTCTGGAGCCCATGTGCAAACCTACCTTTGGGATACTTTCCCAGAGTATCACTACTTTTATAATATGATAATTTTCTTTCTGTGACATCGCTGTAGCCCTAGTTTCAGAGGCCCATAGGGAGCGCACCCTTCCAGACAAGCTCTTCTGGACACAACCAGCTTGGGGCTTAGGAATGCAGCAGATTAGAGTTTCCAACCATGTTAGTCCTGACGTTTCAGTCCCTGCGAAAATCAATTGAGCTCACTAAACTTCAGTGTCCTTGTCCATAAGAATTATGTCATCGATTCTTGGAGGTTTGGGGAATGATAGATGTAGTAACATCTTAAAAGCATGTGGCACATAGTAGGTGTCTGACGAGCCTATTATTGATGAGTAGAAAGATGAAATTCAAAGGACTGCTGTGAAGTTTTCAGGAAAAGGAGAGATGTCTGGAAAGAAAAGTATTCAGATAAATACACAAATGTAATTATATATACATATAATTATATGTGTGTGTGTGTGTATTCACATATATATTCATCTGAACCATTTTTCTTTATATTTATATAGAAGCTGCTCACTGAGTTTGAATTTCATCAGTATTTTGTTTCTTTACTAAAATCGTGGAAAGCCACTAAGTATATTTGCTTCTTTAACCTCTGGTCTACATCTGCAGTTTACTCTCAAAAGTAAATGACAGAGATGAAATTCCTAGTTCACTTCTGTATGGTCTCCTTTATGCACAGGGTCACATGAGGAGTTATACTTTATTGGTTATGTTTTTCCAGGCAAATATTAAGATGAACTGGTATTTTGTAATACACAGAGTGATGTAGATGTTTAGTCTAGTTTGTCACCTAATCCTCTTTATCTGTCCCATGTCTAGTGGCTGGGGCACGGGGACACAAGGTTTATGCAAATAATTGCCTTTTCTCAACATCTCAGCTTTGAATGGTCTCTAAAAAGGTATGTGACCTTTTTATATAACGAGTCTTTGTAAGATCACTTGTATTTTTTAATTTGCCTCATTGGATTTCTTAGGTGTCAGCTATTATAGTAAAATTGTCCACACACCTGATTATCAGACTAATTTAGAAATAGTTGTCATATCAGCCTAAGTAATAGCTCAGGCAAAACTACTCACTTGTTGCCAGGAAACTATCTGAGATTTACAAACGGGTGGTTTCCAAATCTTTATGTCTGATAAGATTTCCATTGTCCTAAGCCTACTTCACCTATGTAGTTCTTTCTCTCAACTGCCAGCTACCATCCACCAAAGAAAAGCAGAGGTAAACATTCTGAATACTTACAGGGAATTTCTTTGTTTTCTGGTTTTTCATAGCTTTAATAAGAAAGATAAAGAAACAGTGAGATTTAAAGCTCCAGCCAAATGTTGTTCAAGCAGACTTACCACAGAGGCTTTAGGAGTCTCAGTAAGCCAGTCAGGATGGCAAAGTGTGGAAAGGATGAATCCACTCTCTAGTCCCCACTGCACCTTGCTATTTAAGGACCCACGACCCTAGAAATGTGATGTGACCTCTGAGTGCTCAACTCATCTCACAGTAAAAACTAGCTTGATGACAGTATCTACCTAATAAAGCCAGTGTGGGGCCAAGCTTCTGAACAACAAAGTACTTGGTGCCTCACTTGCAGTGAGTGCTGTACAAATGCCAGTTATTGGTGTTGGTATTTGATACCTGGGGTCTGGAACAGCCTCTCTCTACAGATTCTGGAACTGCCACCTTTTACTTCGGTGATCTTGAGCAGGCACGATCTCTTTGTGGGTTAGATGAGAATGGTAACAGGATGTTAAATGATCCTTTGAGAGAGGATGGATATACTCTGTGTTTGGCATTTAGAGATTATCATGAATATAAACAAGTGCGTAGCAGAATATCTGTTCACGTTATTTTTATAAGCTACACCATACACTCAGAACAGAGTGTTTTTGCTATGAGTTGACCACAGACTTTTATATTCTTCTTTCTTGTGGTTTTTTATATAACTTGGTGTTAATATACACCAAGGTCATGGGGAATATCTCTACACACAGTGCTTTTCCTTATTAATATGTAAGAATTATTCTGACAAGGTAACATTCAACAGTGGACCTTGAACCTCAAATAGGGCAGTTCTTTCTGAAGTAAAGAAATGGATCCAGGTAAAAGGTGGTTTTACCTAAAAGGTCAGCCTCTGCCACATCACTGGAAGAACCACTATAGAAAGCTCTTGGTGTGATTTCTTGTTCACTGATATTGACACATGTTCTCTTACTGCTATATGAATATTATTTAGAGGTTTAGCTTTCTACTCTGCAAGCCCCCAAAGTCATGCATGTACATATCCCCATACATATATGCTTTTAGTGTAGGTCACCCTGAGTCCTGTAATTTTGAAAACTGAATTTGCTTAGGGAATTTGATTTCACAGGCAAGTTATGCTGTTGAAATGAGTCCTTGCAACACATAAGTCTAGTTCCATAATTTCATTTTGCTGAGGCAGGAGACAAGTATCTCATTTTAATTAGAATTTCAAGCAAACTGCATTATGTTGTTATGTGTTATTCCAGAAGGATATACCACATCAAGGACAGCTGTTGACAGGGTAAAGATTCCTGTTTATTCTTCCTAAGAAATGAAAATTTCTCCTCTCACTTCATAAGGCCTCTCAGTACACTGCTGCCCCTCATGTCTCATGGACTAAAAGATCTGCCCTGAAGTTCTCCAGAACAGTAATGTGTTCGACAGGATGCCAGGTAACAATCCCTAGGTCCATAAAAACATGACTTCACTCTGTTATCAGAGTGTGTACTGCAGGTCATCCTGCTCGGTCAGCCTCTCCTGACTTGCCACAAATCACAGCAGCCTCAGAGGGACTCACTTTCTGCCTCTTGCCCTGAAAAAAATCCCAGCTTGTGTTAAGGAAAAATAGAGGCTGCTTGAGACCTGCAATTAAGCCACTGCTGTTCTCCAAACCAATGAGTCTTTCCAAGTAGTAATCTAATTTATTTTTCCCATTTTCTAAGTAATGCCAGGGTAAGCATGCTCATCATTTTAGACTCACTGATTCTAATTCCTAATTCAAACTTGTTTGTTCAGTAGAAGGTAAACAACCCCCAAGCTATCACTCACCCCCATTTCTTTGGAAGGAGAATGTTTCAGTGGGAAAAGATAAATACCATGTCAAACATCATTTGGAGGGGCAGCAACTGAATAATTTTTAGTTTCCTGCATCTGTCTCCAGCTGTTGTGGCCGGGTGTGACTCTGGCAGCTGTGTGCTGGCTTGGCTGAGCTGCTATTTAGTCAAATCAGATCAATACATCTAAGCATTTGTTTGATATAATAATCCCAGGCTAGCTCAGGAATGCACACTTTGAACCACATGGAGAGGGATGACTTGGTTCCAGTTGTCTGTCTGTGCAAACAAGATCAACTTGTTGATACCTGTAATCCTAAGATCCCTTAGAAAATATAAGGAGGACTACATTTAGAGGACCACCGGGGTCAAATAACCCTGGGGATGAATCACTTCAATTCCACAAACATTTATTGGGTGCTACTACATACAAGGAAACATAGGATACATAAAGATAAGCAAAATGAAGTCCCAATTCTCAAGTATAATTTAATATCAGGTTATAAACACATCGGTAGTTAATTAATTGTGTTTTAGACTTGACCTTGTCCCAAAAGGATTTAACATGTAATATCCTTGCAAAACTATACATAATAGGTCAAAATGAAATAAACAGGATTATGTGAGAGGGATTTCTGGAAAATTAAGGGTGAGGAAGGTCACATGAACCTGAAAGAAAAAGAAACTTAGAAAATAGAGACCATGGGAAATGAAGCTTAGAAAATAGAGTCCATGGGAAATAAAGCTTACCAATGAGGGAACATAGTTTTTCCTAGGCTTCCCAGATGGTTGGCTGCACAAAGCCAGAAACAGAATTGAATTATTCTATGACTAACAATGACTATATTGATCATACTCTGGAAAAGAAGAGCTACATCAGGAAAGGAAATAACTCAGATCTTTTTCATTTAAAGATTTTGATTTTTCCATGTTGGTAGTAAGGACTGTACATAGCTTACATAACAGCCACCCCTCCAAAAAACCTCCTCCAGCACACAGGTACTTACTAAGGGATGAACAGTCTAGATCACAGCTGTAACAGGCATATTCCAACATGTGACCTAATTGTGACCATTGGAGAGTGAAGGTTCTAAGGGATCTTAGGATTACAGAGAGAAGCTCCGAGGTAAAGATTTTGTTGTTGTTTCCTGATTTTAAAAAATGGTGACTCAGAATCGTCCTATCTTGCCTTTGGATAAGGTCGCCTTTTTACATTCCTTGGGAGGAATATTTTTTGGTCAGCTTTCTAACAGGACTAACTCTCTCACATACTTGAAGGAGGGAAAGTTTATTTTTGCTCACAATTTCAGAAGTTTTGGTTCATAATCAACTGTTTCTGAGGCAGGAACCTCAGAGTGAGAAGGTGTGGTGGACCAAAGCTACTCAACTTATGAAAACAGAAAGCAGAACAGGGGAAAAGTGTCAGTGAGGAAGGGTCCAGGTATCAGATACAGACTACAAGGCCATGCTTCCATCACCCACACAGGAGCATCCAGAAATGGGCTTTAATAATCCCCTACATAGATCCCAAGCCAATCAAACCAATGATGAAGCTGAAATATTACAGTATGACATCATCTTGTGAGTAGAGGAAGAGTGTCTAGAGCAAGGCCACACACCAGTGGGAAAGTAGGGCAAGACTTCTGTGGAGCCAAAATTTGAATCCAGACTCAAATTACTGATCCCATCCTAAGAAAAGTACAATAAAATTCATAGCAGAATATGAAAAAAAATGATGCAAATTATAAGTAAGTACAACCAGATGAGAAATATCTCACATCTCACAGAAAGGATCATAAAAATGTTGTTAATATGGCCCAGTTAGAGATGACAGGCATCCGTTCCACCCTTACTACATGGAGTCATCCTGGGAAATATGAAGAGACATGTGAGCCCTGGCCTCCTTTCTCACTTCCTTCTTCCATGCTCAGATAACAGATAGAAACTTTTGCAAACGATTGCAAAATGTGAACTGAGTGGGTAGAAGGTGGAAGGAGAAAGATCTCAAAAAATTAGAAGCTAAGTGAAGATCTTAAAGATAAAATGTAGAGATGGGAGTAGACAGAAAGAATTGAGGGTAGCAGTACAATCTCTTATTTTTCAAGCACTACACCTATTTGAACACTACAGAAATGGGCTATAAGGTAAATGGCAAGTTGGCAGAGCAGATTAGAACTGTTCTCATCAACCTTCTCTCCAGCTTGATGTCTACATCACTGGGATAAAATAACCGATGCCTGTAACTTAAAGGAGAATTTTATTTTGGCTCATGGTTTCAGAGGGTTTGGTTTATCGACTAAAAAGAAGTAATGTCATAGTATAAGGACACAGTGGAAGAAAACTACTCAACCTACAGAAGCCAGGAAGCAGAGGAAGAAGGGTGGAGCTATCGAGCAGTACACACCCTTCTAAATTAAGCCTCATGATCCACCTCTTGCACCCAGGCTTCACCTCTTAGCAGTGCATTCAGCTATGAACTCATCAATGGGTTCATACATTGATGAGTACAGCACTCATGATCCAGTCACCTTCCAAAAACAATACGTTGGCACACAGTTGGTTTGGAGGGACTTTTAGATTTAAACCATAACAAAGTCACACAACTAGGCAATGAGGGTAATTCACAGGGCCTGTCTGTTACTAATGCCAGGTTAAGAGAAAAAAAAAATGAGACTTATGAAAAAGTTCTGCAGCAGAGAGAAATAGAAACTCAAAGAAGGAGTTCAACTCTGAAAATGATCTAGAAGAAGATTCAAAAGATAATATCAGAAAACCATTGAGCATGTATTGAAGAATGCAAAATGACAGGCTACTGGAAATCAGAGGCTTAGAGAGAAGAAAGAGCACTCTGGGAGTTCAAGGAAGGAGAATTTCAGGCTCCAGACCAGCCTGTACAACCTAGGAATTTATTGAGATCCTGTCTCAAGATGACGGAAAAGGGCTGGTGATGCAGCACAGTGCAAAGTCATTTCAGAGACCCTGAGTTCAATGTTCAGTGTCACTAAAAGACAGACGGAGGTGGAAGGACACATTCAACTTTGCTTCTTCACAAAACTACAGTCAAGTTTTTAATTTTTAACATAGAAGCTCACAGGGTTAGAGAAAATGGAGGAAGTAAAGATGGTGGCAAAATTTTGAAGCTGGAAAACAAATGGAAATAATTTCATCCAATTGCGAAAATCAAACCCAAGGCTCTATGTGTGGGAAGCTGAGAACCAACTCAACTTATGCATCAGAAGATTCAGAAACTAGCAACACTAGGCTTTCTACAATACATAATGCAGGAGGGCAAGGCAGAGAGGAAGGTTTAGAAAATTAAGAAGCAATGATATTTCTGCACTGTCTCCCGCTGCATTTCTTCCTGTCGCCACTGGGTACTAGGTCTTCTCTCCACACAGCCCAGAAGTTTCTGCGGCAGACAGGGTAAGAAGAGGAATCTGTAGGCTTGGAGACAACAATAAGGCTCTGTGTCAAAAGCAAAAGTAGAAGCACGAGTTTGCATTCTACTTGCAGGATTGAAGTTCCTTCCTCACTGACTCAGAGGATTCTGGGCTCTGCTTTGCAACAAACAGAGGAGATATGATGATTTCACCATCTGAAACCCGTAAATACTGAGAACTAAAGAACGTCCAGATGACAGGCTGCATCCAGGCATTTGGAGTTCTGAGCCAGTCATTTAGTCCTCACTCTGATATACAAATAAGAAATCAAGATTTTCTATAAATCCAAAATAGGCAGTTAGTGTGACAGGAAAAAAAAAAAAAAGGAGGAAATGAGAGAAGAAAGAAAGAAACTAGGGGAAAAAAGGACAACATGCAGAGAGAGGAAAACAAAATCTAAAAGATTTATATGTGAAACAAGATCAAAAATAAACAAAAGCACATAAAAGAGCTTTTAGACAAAAATGCAACAACCAGATTAAACTCACCTGAGTGGTGGCACAAATCTGAAAGATACTGTGAGACTTTGAATCAGTCGTATGCAGTGTGGTCTTGAAAAGCCTTCCTGGATCGCAGGAGAAAACTTGGAGAGATTTAAATAATAGACATAGGATAGACAAAAAAGGTACACCATGCAGAACTATGCAGATCCCTCTGATCTGGGGATCAGTGGAAAGTGGAAATGAAAAAAAACAAACAAAACAAAAAATGTAGCAAAGTGAAGACAAAAATAGTCATTTGGTCTGACAGATCTATAGTTGTTCACTGAGTGAACACACTCCATTCAAGAAAAATGCATTTTAAAAGATTCAAATCAAGGACCATCTTGGCCAACTTTGAGAATGAAAAAAAAAATTACAGGAGAAATTTGTGAGCCCCTTGGGAAAAAATACCTATAAATATAAATCAGTACTATTAATACTGCCCCCCAAATATCTTTTCTGCAACTTGATGTTACAGACTCAATGTACTAATGTTCACAGAATTTTTAAGAGAAGTAGTTGTGGTCTAAAAATTTTGAACCTAGCCAAGTGTGGGGTATGAAGACAACCATAAATTCATATGAGTTTCTTGTAAAACAATTGTTGCATCTGTGACTGTAATGTCTGAGAGAAAGCAAAATTTCACAAGTTTCAAAGCGTAAAGATATTTATATAAAAGATCTGGCTACAAACACCATTTAGAACTGACAAATACCCAAATTAATCTTTGTAAACACGGTTATAAAACTAGATTCCAATTTTAAAACCTACTTTCAAGTAAAAAATATGAAATCATTGGAAGAAAGAAGGGAAAGAATCAAGGAAAGAAAATGAAGAGGGAACAGGAGATTGCATTTTAATGGCATTAACAATGACAGAGAAGTGGCAATTGGAGGCTTAAATCTCTGAGTTTAAGCATAATTTATATTTGTACTTAATCTAAATATAATAGTTGTTCAACCTTGCTGCATCCTGAAATCAGCCCAAATCTGCATAAAACACAGATGCTTGGTTTTACCCCATCCTCATTCAATTGATAAGGGGTACAGTTAAGAGCTCCTCTGCTATTTCCCATGTGCAGCAACTTTGGGGAATCACTCGCTGGACCAGTCAAGAAGGAGAGGCAAGGATGGCACATTTATTCTCTCTTAAGGGCTAAAAGTTATTCACTGGTAATGACTGCTTGTGGGCTTTGGAGAGGTCATATCCAGACTCACTACAAAATTTCTATGATAAATTCACTATCTTTATAGGAAGAGGCAGAAATGACATCAAACACTGGCTGTGCTTGGGTTGTAGTAGACTTGAAACTAAAGTCTCTATTAATGATTATAAAACAGGATAGATACCTTCCAAAATATTAGAGAATGTCAAGGTAAAAAGATATATGTATGTATGGCATCAAAAGAAATGCAGTAAAAAACCATTAGAGGAGGGGAGAAAGGGAAGGAGGGAAGAAAGCAAAAAGGAAGTAAAGATGGAAGGAGGGAAGGACAGAAGAAAAAAGGAGAGAGAAAGAAAAAGGAAGCAAGAATGAAGAAAAATAGATTAGTTACAAAATATTGTCAAAATGTTCATTAAGACTACAAATACCAATGGGGGAACATCCTTTATTAAAAGAGAATGACTTTAGGTTTTATAGAAAGAGAAAAATATATGCGACAAAGATCCACCAGATAAAAATTATCCAACAAAAATGTAATAAGGGATTAAAAAGTGAGCAAATATATCAGGTAAATGAAATCAGAAACAGTATGTATACTAGGAACAAACATAGAATTTAAAGTAGAAATTTTTAAATGGGGCAAAGATGTCTATCTCAGTATTTCATAGTAGATATAAAACTGTCTTGAAATTTTATGCACCAGATAGTATTATATCACAATATAAAAAGTGAAATCTGCTATAAATTAGGAGAAATGGACAGAAGTACATTGTGAAAGCCTCAATATATTTTTTCCTTTTTTGACAGGCTGATTAAAAATGTAAATGAAAGTTCATATTCACACAACTGTACAATATAATTTTATTTCTAATTTCAGTGAAACATTGACCAAAAGTAACACTGTACATAAATTAAGTTATTAAGTATAAAATGTATGACACACATTGACTAGAGAGAATTCATCATTGAGTCAAGGCAAAAATTCACATGGCAATTATGAAAAGTTTAAGAATTAATAACAAAATACTACCTTTCAAAATTTATATGATATGACCAGAGTAGTATGCAGAGGGAAATTAATAGATTTCACTGACTTCCCTTTTATTGTTATGGTGGATAAGGGAGAATAAATGTGTTGCTACTGGTGTGACTGTGAGAGGAATAGAAAAGAGGTCCAGATTGCTATTTAGGGCTGTAATGGTTTGATTATATGAAATCTCTGATGGCTTTTATAGTCTTCTAATTTATAGCTGCAGTGATATTTGCTCCCCTCTTCTGTCAATTCCAGTATAGGCACAAATTTAGAGTTCTTATTTTATTTTATATCATGTTAATTAGCATATGAATCTTATAAGAATTAATAAGAAGCTACTATGGTACAGTTCCTAAAACTGTATTAGAAACAAGCTTTTTCTAAACTCATCAAAGCCTTCATATTGGGCTAATTATGTCTCCTTGGAGAGAAAGGGGTGCTAATTTCCAAAGACACAGAAAGAAAAATATGTTTTGTCAAATATATTACATTTTCCACAAGATTGGCTGCCCAAAACATAATACATCAAAGTTACTTAAAATTTTAATAAGAATAAATATGAACGACCCAACAACACAACTGCTGGTGTGCAAAATGTAGATTACCTTTGATTTGATGATGTTTTTAATACAATACTGAAAGCATGACCCATTTTTAAAAATCTTTACTTTGTATTTCACTAAAATTAGGTTTTACTAAAATTTTCACTTCTACCCAGGGATTTAGCTCAGTGGTTCTGGTGCCTGCCTCACAAGCACAAGGCTCTGAGTTCAATCTTTGGTACAAAAACATTTGCAATTTGCATTTTATTAAAATTTTAAATTTTTTCATCATGAAGGGCTGAACCCCACAGAATAGGAAAAAGTATTTGCAAAACATATGTCTGATAAAAGACTTCAACTGAAATACACAAAAACTTCTTCAAATTTAACATTAAGAAAGGAAATACCTCAATTAAAAAATGGGCAAAAGATCTGAACAGTTACATCATAGAAGACAAACAGATGGCCAATAAGCATATATAAAAAGATACTTAACAGCGTTTGTAATTGGGAAAGTGTACATTAATACAATAAAGCAACAGTAATACACACTTGTAACTAGATGACTAAAATCTGAAAAGCTAAATCCAGAATAGTAATTGCCAGTAAGGAGTCCTCATCCACTGCCAGCTGTGAAGGTTTTAGCTAGATGTTCCTCTGGAGCCTCATACACACATAGGTGGGCTCATACCACTATCATCAGCGCACTGATGAGTTTGTAGCTAAATGA
The DNA here is from genome assembly GCA_004026965.1 of Petromus typicus. NCBI lineage: Eukaryota > Metazoa > Chordata > Mammalia > Rodentia > Petromuridae > Petromus > Petromus typicus. Next base: position 81,677 of record PVIR01001241.1, on the reverse strand, counting down.
GATGTTCAGTGTGAAGGCCGGTCAGACAGGGTGGGTCACTGGGGTGTGGTCTAGAAGGCCCTATCTCCCACCCCTCTCCTCCATCTCTCTGCTTCCTCCCACTGTGCCATGATCATGCTCCTCTGTTGTGCTCCTTTGCCATCCTGTTCTTCCTTAGAGCCAAATGGCCATGGACTGAAATCTCTACAAACTGAATCAAAATAATCCTTTCCTCTGTAAATTTATAGATACTGAGAATTGTGATGCAACAACAAGGAAATGAAGAAGAAAATGGCAGAAATGCAAAATGTATAACCACTTGGAAGATAGTTTCCTATGAACCTAGCTATAGTCTTACCATACAACATATCAGTTGTGCTCCTTGATACTTATCAGCTGATATGGATATTTATCCACATGAACATGTAAGTGCAAATGCTGATAGTGGCTCTCTGCATAATTACAAAACAACAACAACAACAAAAATCTCAGAAGCAGCCAAGGTGTCTTTCAAAAGGTCAATTGGTAAATAAAGTATTCAAACAGCACTCAGGAATACTACTTGTTAATAAAAAAGAATGAACTATCAGGTTATGCAAAGATGTGATGAACCTAAGTGAAAGAAGCTGATTAGTAAAAGTGTGTACATTATATGATTCCACTCATACAACCTTTTGGAAGAGACAAAATTAGAGAGACGGTAAGTGGATCAGTAGTTGCCAATGTTACCAGGGCAGGGGTAAAATAGAAAGGTTAAAGAAGTGAAGCACAGTAGACTTCACTTCACATTATGGTGGTGAGATCATTTAGAATGACACTGTAATGGTGGATTCTCAATATGATGTATTTGTCAAAAGTCATAAAACTTTATAGAATGAAGAATGAACCTTAATGTGTGTGAATTTTTAAAAACTCATTTAAGCAGTTGAGCCATCCCAGGATGGAATGTCAAAAAATTTAACTGTGTTACAAATGTATGAAACAACCTCTCTGAAGAAGGTCGAGAGCAAAGATACTAACCCAAGTAACAGTCCACAAGGCAAACAGAACTACATAAAAACACCATCCTCAAACTGACAAAATGTTGAACCATGTGCATATCTATTGGCATCAAACAATGACAGAAAGAGGATGACAGAGCATGAGATCCAGGTTTCTCTTGCTGGGCAGGGACTTAGAGACCAGCACAGAGGAAGGCAGAAATGAGTCTGAATTGGAGACATCAGTATGAACTCATGCTCATGCCCAGAAAGGGCAGAGAAAGAAATATTTATAGATATGTGTACATAGATGAGCAAACACGCATCTAGTTTCCTTGCTCTGTCAGGCTGACCAGTTATAGAAACAAGGACAACCCGGTAGCCACAATATAGCTGGTGCTCAGATTTTGTTCTCAATTCTATTTTCTAACAGAAGAAACCAGGACTTATGGGAGAAATGGCTTAGTACGAGCATAACGAAGGAAAAATAAAAAATCTGGACCAAAAAAATAAAGAAGTGCTCATAAACTCACAGATGTATTATATCAGAGACAAAGGGACCAGTTAGAACAACGCTCAATAGACAAAGCTGGAGTGATGTTAGAGCAACAAAATAAAATAGTATCGATATAGTCAGTGAGAACAAGACATATCTTCTATGCATAATTTCAAATAATCCATGTACCAAATCTCCCCCCAGGAAATGTAGAATGAACTTGTCTATAAGTGTGGGTCATGGATGGTCAGCTCCCTTCAAAGAGTACTGCTATAAAGGAGAACTTGCATATCTCCCAAACGCCTTTATGCTGGAGACTTGGCCTGTGGGAAAGTGTTGCTGGGAAACGGTAGAGACTTTAAAAGGTGAGAACTAGTGGGAGGTCTTCAGGTGACTGGGGGAAGCAGTGTGTTTTTGAAGGGGGTGGTGGGACTCTGAACCCTTCTGCATGCTCTCTGTGTATGTTGCCATGCAGTAAGTAGTTCTGCTATGCCACACTCCTCTGACGTGATGTGCTGTCCCAAAAGGGATAGGCCAAACCATCAAGGACTGGAATCTCCAGAGCCCTGAGCCAAACTAGACTACCTTATCTTCATAAATTGATTATGCTTATAGTAGAAAGATGACTACAAAGTACACTGTGGATCAGGGAGGGAAAAGAACGTTTCAGTGGGAAAACTGACAGGCACAATCTGAGCCAGATCATCGAGGTTAACAAGTGATGAGTCATGTGGAGGTAATATTCTCCTGATACAGTATGAGAACATTGGCTTTACTTCTGTGATCTTCCTCCCTCAAGCCCGTAGCCCTCATGCTATTATGACAAAACCTTAAGATAAATACATTTGAGGTACATTCTGGAAAATACTGCAGAAGAACTCCTTAAAACTATCAAGGTCATCAAAAACAATGAAAGTCTGGGAAACCCTCCCAGCCAGTAGGAACCTAAGGATATATGATGATGAACTTTGGTGTGATTTCCAGCAAAGAATCCTGAAACAAGAAGACAATGTTAGATTTAAAAAAGACTACAGAAATCTGAATAAAGTATAGGCTTTAGTTAATAAATGATCCATATTGGTTCCTTAATCATGACACATGTACTATACTGATATAAGATGTAATAGGGGAAATAGGGAGCTCTCTGTATGCAAAACTTCTCTGAGAATTTACATTTATTGGAAATTTAATCAAAAGTACAAAGCTTAGGGCTGAGGATGAAGCACAGTACTGCCCCACCTATCTGAGAAGTGCAAAATCCTGAGCTGCATCTTGTACCAAGTAAATGAATGAATGAATGAATGACTTAAAATCTTTAATGAGGACTGAAACATAATGCTCTGCAGTACAAAACCTCTAGATTCCATCATATTGCTATTACTTGGCTAATTCTTACTTTCTGAGGGGGAGAAATCCATAGAGAGACTTATAAAACATAACTAACAACTAGAGCCATCTAGTTGTCACCTTGTCACTGTCCAGAAAGAATCAACCCAGAGCCTGAGCTGACAAGTACCAGGCTCTGGCCTGAGCCAGATGGATGGAAACACTCACTCTGCGTATATTTAATGCACATCCTTGGTGAACCTGCTGAAATGAAAATCAAAACCAAGAACTGCTGCTCTCCCAAGTTCCTACAACTGGTTATTGCCCACTTTCTCTAATCACTGTCCCTCTCTTCCTGTCATGGACAGCAGCTTGAGTCTGGCTCAGGGCAGGCTACTTAGTATCGATGAAGTTAACCAAATTAACTAGGTTGTAGTATGTCTACGACACTGGTTCCTTTCTATTGTGGAATGATATTCCATTGTACACCATCCACAACATGCTTATTCTCTTACCTCTTGATGGGTGCGTGGATGACTCTAGTTGTTAGTTATGTTTTATAAGTCTCTGTATGTATTCTCCCCACCCCTGCTCTCAGGTAAAAACTTAAAGGTAGAATATTTTTTAAATTTATGGTAAATGTACAGAAAATACCAAACTTGATTTTTTAAGCAAAGTGCAAATAATATTTTCACTTCACTCTTTCCTATATGTATTCTCTTTATTTCTTTTTCTTCTTTAATTTCTTTGGCTAATGTTTTGAGGACTATGTTGAACAGGAGTGATGATAATGGCTGTCCTCCTCTTGCTCCTGATTTTAAAGGGAAGTTTTAAGTTTTTCTCCATTTACTATTATGTTGGCAGTAGGTTGATGACAAATGATTTTTATCAGACTGAAATAAGATCATTCTATATCTATTTTCTTCAGTGTTTTAACTACCAATGGATATTGGATTTTGTCAGAGGCTTTTTCTGCATCCATCTAGATGATCATGTAACTTTTCTCTTTGTTTCTGCTTATATGATGAATTATATTTACTGATTTGCATGTGCTGAATTATCCTTGCATCCCTGGAATGAATCCTATTTGGTCATGGTGTATGGTCTTTTTGATGATTTGTTGTGCTTTGTTTCATGACATCTCAAGGATCTTTACATCTATGTTCATTGGAGAGATTGACCTGTAGTGCTTTTTTTTGGTTGGATCCTTGTCTGGTTTGGGAATTTAGGTAATTCTAACTTCCAAGTATGATTCTGGAAGTACTCCTTCTCCCTTCATTTCATTAACATGTGATGAACATTGCTGTAAGATGTCCCCTGAAGTTCTCATAGAGTTTGCCAGTGAAGCCATCATATCTTTGGCTTCTCTTGGCAGGTTGGCTTTTTATCACTGCTTCAGTTCCATTAACTGTTATTGAATTGTTCAAGATTTTTAAATCTTATTTCAGTTTTGATAATTCACACATCAAGGGATTTGTTTATTTCTTCTGAAGTCTCTAGTATTTTGATGTATATGTTTGTGAAGTCGTTGCTAATCATTTTTCTGGAATTTAGCATTGTCCACTGTGGTTTCACTTTTTTCATTTCTAATTACACTGGTCTGTGTGTTTTCCCTCCTTTTTTTTCATAAGATTGCTAAGGGTTTATTTTCTTCATTTATTAGTTGAAGAAACAACTTGGTTCATTGATTCTTTGTTTTTAGTCATGATTTCATTGATTCTGGCTCTGATCTTTATAATGGAATATTATTTCCCATCCTTTGGGATATTTTAGTCTATGAATTTCTTTTTGTGGTGAATGTGTTTCTTTTATATAGCATGCAATTGGATATTGCTTCTTGATCAGTTCTGCTAATTTTTAATTTTTCATTGGCAAGTTGAATCCATTTAGGCTAATAGTTTTAACTGATAAATGTTGACTTATTCTTGTCACTATATTATTTCCCTGATGCTGTTTAGTTTACTTTCCCTTCCACTTACTCGGTAGCCCTACTTACAGTATAATTTTATTGGATATTTTGGCATTGTTAACTTCATTGTCTCCTTTTAAGATATACCTGAAAACTTTCTGGAGTGTTGGCTTGGTGACCATCAACTTCCTTAGGTTCTCTTAGAAATGTCTTATTCCCCTTTCGATTCTGAAAGGGAATTTTGCAGATGACAATCTGGGTTGCAAGTTGTTTGCTTTAGGATGATGAAACACTTCATTGCATGCTCTGCTTCCCTTAAAGGTTTTTGTTGAGAAGTCCATGTTAATTCTAACAGGTTTTCCTTTATGGGTCATCTGTAGCTCTTCTCTAAGAGCCTTTTAGTCTATGTTTGGGTTTTATTTCTGGTATTTAATTGTTATGTAGTGTACAGTGGCTTTTTATTCTGATCATGTCTAGTTGGGATTCTGTATGCCTCATTTATCTTTGTTGTAAACTATTTTCTTATGTCTGAAAAGTTTTCTGCTATTGCTTTGTAAATAAGGTTTTATATTCTCTGTGCTATATTCTGATTTTTGATCTCCTTAATTTATGTTTGGAACTTTTTTATGGATTCACATTCTTTTCTATGTTGGGTATGCATGCTTTCTTTAGATTACTTAAATTTGTCAAGCATTTTATTGAACTATTTTATCCCCACTGGTACCTTTCAGACCTTCTGTTTTGTAGCTTGTGATTTCTTCTTCCTCAATGAACCCAAAACAATTTGGGGGGCGGGGATTGTGAAGTTTTGATGGGGCATTTTGTTTGTTTTCCTTTGTTCTGGGGTTTCTAGCTTCTGTGGCTGTGTTCTTCAGCAGTGAGCTACTTCCATCCAATCCAGATACTGATATAGATGCAAAACAAATTGACAGTAACTATTATGTCACCTTGGTCATAGTAGTTAAATTAGCAACAACAATGGCATCACATAGTCAAAGGATATTGACAAATCCTAAGAACCACTCATGAACTGCCCTTCACCAGAACAAAGAAGTCTGTGATTTTAGTGAAAACACATAGGTCTACAATATATTGACTTATTTTTAAAATTTATTTTATTTTTTGGTGGTTTCATATTTCAAACTCAGGCCTTTCTTCTTGCAAGATAGGCATAGAATCACTGAGTTAAATTCTCAGCCAACCTAGGTATTTTAGACGCCTAAGTTCTGCTAGTTGTAGGCAGCAGTGTAAGAGCTCAAACATAACACTGGATTAAATGTCTTCTTCTTCAGGCCGCCCCTGGTGAAGATGGCACTCACCAAATCTGGTCTTGTACAACAGAATGCAAGCCTGTAACTTCCTAACCTGACTCAGGCTCCCCAGCAGATCCCAGGAGACCGCTCTTTATCTTCCCTCTTTTCCAATTCTAGCCCTCGTGGCTGGTTTCTGGTTGTCACTTCCACTTGCTTATGCTGTGGAGAACCTAGGAACAGAGCTGGCTAGGACTTGAGAGATTTGCAGTTCTTATCCTCTCACACATGTGTGACCCAGGGACAGGGCCAGGGGCAGTGTCAGCAGGCTGTGGCTCACGAGTCCTCTGTCTTCCAGACTTCAGCGTGCTGTACTGTCTCTAGCAGGTGCTACTTTTATATGACACAGAATATCACTATATAAGCCAGGTAAGACTTGAATTGTGGTCCTCTTGCCCCAGTATCCCAGAGTATGAGATTACAAGTGTGTATCAACATGCTTAAATATAACATATATGTAATGCATATCTTGTTCTATAAAATGTTGGATGAAATTTGCTACCTATTTTTCATTGCAATGTCTTCCAATTGAATTGTATTCTTTACATGTTGTCCACTCAAGTCATTTGTCTGTCAGGGATACAGTCCTCTGCTCTACCAGGTGAACTATTGAAGGGTATGCAAATCATTTGTTAGATGTATTTATTATGAATATTAACTACCAGTCTGTGGCTTGCCATTCTATTTTGCCAATACTGAAGAAAAGAAAAATCTTTTGCTGTATTTATAAAGTTTATGATTTTTTCAGCTATTATGTGTAAAAATATGAAGCATTTAGAATTAAAGATTGTTAGTGTAAAGTAGGTACCAAAATTTGCTTCCAGTTTTTAATTACTAGTCAAAAAGACTAGTGATTAAATTACCTAGGCATTTTTATTACTAATCATATGTGTGTTTAAAGAAGTACCCTCCCTTACTATTTATTTATCTATATGTTTATTCCCACAATATCACTCTATCATTATTTTAGCTGTATAGTGAGGTGTTATTTTTGTTTGTTTGTTGTTTGTTTGTTTTTTGAGACAGTGTTTTCCTTTGCAATTGAGGCTGGCCCTGAACTCACTATGTAGCCCAGGCCAGCCTCGAACTCACAGCAGTCATCCTGCCTCTGCCTTCCAAGTGCTAGGAATAGAGGCATGAGCCACCATGCTAGGCTTTCTGGTATATGGTTACCGGGAATTGAACTTGGGACCTTCTGTTTTCTAGGCAGACATCAGAACCACTGAGCTAAATCCCTGGCCCTATAAATAAGTATTGAAATCAAATAAATATTCCAAATTTGCTCATTTCCCTCAAATGTGTTTCTGCTATATATCTTTTAATATCAATATAAATTTTAGAATAACTTGTCAATTCTACATAAGCTCTGTTGATATATTTTTTAACCCTAATGTATTTTGTACAGTTTGGTTGTTGTTTTCACTTCCTTCCACAGTTTTTTTTTTAAATCTTGTAAGTCATTATAAAGTTAATTATCATATCTGCAGATCAGGACCAGACTAAAAAGTCAAGCACACATAGAACACATAAGAAAATAATACTAAATCAAGGTATACTTTTAGATACATTGTTCATACAGAATAACATAACTTCTTTTTCTCTTTTATCCTATTATCTGTATTTTATTCCACATTTTATTTATATATTGGGTTTTCATATATAAGAGAAACCACATAATATTTAAGACTGTGCATCTGATTTATATCACTTAACATCATAGCCTCAAGGTACATCCATTTTCCTTCAAATGACTCATATTCATCTTTATGACAGACTAGTATTGCATTGTGTATAATATCATATTTTCTTTATTCTTTCATCTGTTGATGGATATATAGGCTATTTCCAAGATTTGGCTATTATGAACTGTGCTGCAATAAACATGGCTGTGCATACATAACTGTGGTATAATGTCTTTAGTTTTTTGGGGAAGATATCTGGAAGGGGAATACCTGGATCAAATGTAATTTCTACTTTTATTTTTTGAGAAATCTCTATACTAATGTGCATACTCTTTCTAATAGAGAAGAAATGTTCCTTTTCCCCAACAACCTTGCCAGCATTTGTTATTGGTGGATTTCTTCCTGATAGCTATCCTTTCCAACGAGATGGAATTTCATTGTTGTTTAAATTTCTACTTATTTAATAACCAGTGAAGTTAAACATTTTTTATTTGCCACTTGTACTTCTTCATCTGAGAAATGTCTATTCATTTCAAAAAACCACTTTTAATTGGATCTTTAAATTTGGGAGGGTCTAATTTTTGAGCTCTTTGTATATTTTAGATATTAATCCTTTTTCTGAAGAATAACTGGCAAAAATTTGTCATTCTATAGGTTGTTTCTTCACTCTGTTGCTGGCTTCCTTTCTTGTGCTGGGGTTTATAATTTGGTATAATCTCACTTGTTGACTGTTGGTATATGTTACGATGTTATGTCAAGATGCTTCTCTAAAATCTCATGTGGTTAGAGGTGGAGATTTTCAAAGGTGATTGGACTAGTGTATGTAAATGTTGATTAAGGTGTGGTACTGGCAGTGTTGGGGTTAAAGATGTGATGCTGGAATTATAGATGGTTACCATTAATACCTCACTTGATCTCCCTCACTAGTGTCCCACTCAATAAGTTTGCAGCCTCAATAGAATATAAGAGGGACAAAAAGAGACAACTTTTACTGCTTAGTGCTTCTGCCACTTGCTGCTTGCTGTTCCTTGCTGCCTTCTGTCTACCCTGCCATTCCATGAACTGTTTCTCCTCTGCAATGCCCCTTTGCCATGCCACGCTGCCTTGGGGCTGGCTGGCCATGGATTAAAACCTCTCATGAAGTTATGGATAGGGATTTCAGAGGTGGCTAGATCTAGAGTGTGATGCTTGTTTTAAGTATGGGGTGCAAGAATCAAAAGTATATGATTACTAAATTAGTCTACTGGTTTGACATAGTTCTGCTATGGATAATGGGAAGGTTCAGTCTATGTGTGAGTGGACAGTATATAAGGGACAGAAAGGGGGCTGCCTTTGTTGCTTGTTGCTTCTTCACTACTTTTCTGCTATGCTGCATTCTGCCCACCATTAAATGTTTCTCCTCTGTGATGCCTTCTCTGCCATAGCACTTTGCCTTGGAGCCAGCCAACTATGAACTGTAACCTCTACCAATTATGAGCTACAAACTTTTCTTCCTTTAATTTGGGTCCTAGATATTTTGTCTGAGCAATGAAAAAGTAACTCAAGTAATATGCATGGGAGGATTTTGGTTCTTTTTCATTTGCTTAAGCAGGCTTTATGAGCTAGTACGTGATTGTTTTGGAGAAAGTCTCATGTGCTGCTAGAAGACTGTGTTCTGTTGTAGTTGGACAGAACACTTCTTAGACATCTATTCAGTCCATTTGTTAATAGGTATGGTAGTTAGATGACTAATTGTTAATTTGAGTGAAGCATGCCCCGCTGAATTGAGTTGACATGTTTCTGGAGAGCGAGAACCAATTATAGGAGGGCTGTTGTCAAAGTGAAAGAACAGGAAGGAAGGATTTTAGCTAACCTTTCTTAAAAGAGCTTCTGTTGTGGCTGCTTTTCTTCTAAAGAGTTTTGGCAGTTTTTCTTTTGATGAGCTTTGGCTGCTTTCTTCCTTTGGGGGAGTTTTAATCCTTATCTTCATCTCGGAGGTTTTCTCATAGCTTCCTGTGCAGACCCCACAGTCTCTGGCTCAGATCCATCAGCCTTTTAGTGCAGACACTTCAGTTTATGGCATTGGCCCTTGGTCTTTCTTGGGAAGATCCCCCAGGGCTCCATGTGGATCCTTTGGCTTCCTGATACAAACTTGCACAGGATATTGCCATGGACTCCAAGGTCTCAGCTGGATCCTTCAGGTCGCCATCATGCAGATGTCTTGCATGCTTCTACATTTGACTAGAAAACACTGATTAATATAACACATTTGGTTCTGCCGTCATCCTCTGCATCAGGGTGGTACGCGGTGGAGGATCAGGTTTACAGGCCCAGACCCAGAGGATGAGTGCGCAGTTATCACGCAGACTCTGGGGAGGTTTCGTTGAACACTTCTATCTTTACTGAGGACTACACAGGCTTATAAAAAGCACAGGGAGTGGTCATTGCTGTGTGAACTTAGGGATAACAAGACTCTAGCTGATTGGTGGGCACAGGCTTTTTAGTTTTTATGGTTAGCTCTTGGATGAGCAAAGGAGCAATGACTAGAAGAGGAAAAGAAGGCCCCCCCAGGGGCTAAAGGCCAGTTTGTACACACAGGAGTGCGCATGCTCAAACAGCTTTGGGTCGTCTAGCTTGCTAGGAGATACACATGTGGCACACTAGACCCAACCAGACTTGAGCTTCTCCTTCAGGTTCAGCTCTCATATTTGTTGAATTTTTGTCTAGCTGATTTGTCTATTGGTAACATTGGGTATTAACGTCTTCCATTACAATTCTACTGACGTTTAGTTAACTTTTCATATCTATTAGTGTTTTATTTATGGAGTTGGATGTGCAGTATTTTGTGCATATGTTTAAAATTATTATAACTCTTCCTGTTCATTGTTCTCTTAACCAATATGTAATTCTTTTGAAAAGTTGGTTTATTAATATACTTTCATTTTTCTTCAGATAATATAAATATTCTGCCTTTTTAAAACTTATTGAATTTATTGTACATTTTAGGTGGAATTTTTTTATCACATTCTTCACTGAAAATTTGCACCTGTACATGATATATCTTGATTCTTATTTTTTCCCATTCCTATTTCTTATCTCTATATAAGCTTTGTTTCCATTTTTTCCTCTTATTTTCAATTTTTCCTTTCCCTTTGTTTCTACTGATTAATTTTGGCTTAAATTTTACTTTGTCTTAAACTAGGAAACCAATTCCTAGTATGTATGGTTTTCTATTGCACAGTATATTTTTTCTACTCTTTAATTTTTAATCTGTGAGTTTCATTTTTAATTACATGTTTCTTGCATAGTGCATGTTATTAGGTTTTGTTTCTTGATCTATTCTGCTAATTTGTGTCTTTTGACTGAGGAATTGAGACCATTCACATTGAAAGTTATTACTGAGAAGTGTTGATTTTTTCCAGTCATTGCATTATTTTCTGTTGCTGATTTCTTTATTTTTCCCCTCTTGTGTAGCTGGATATATTCATTCTTTTTTACCTATAAGAATTTTTAGTTTCATTGTTTCTTTTTAGCATATCCTTGAGCATGTTTTATAACAATGGTTTTGTGGTCATGAATTTCTTGAGATGTTCATTGTGGAAATATCTTATTTCTCTACTGGCCTTAAAGGGAAGTTTTGCAGGACACATAAACAAGAGTTGGAAGTTGCTACCTTTTAGGGATTGAAGCAATTCACTCCAACTCTTCCTGGACTTCAAGTGTGTATAGAGAAGTCTGCTGTAATTCTAATGGCATTACCTTTAAATGTGATTTGTTATCTTTTTCTAACAGCTTTTAAAATTGTGTCCCTACGATGGATTTTTGGCACTGAGTATAATATAGTGCAGAAAGGTTTTCTCTTGGTCATGTCTATTTGGGGTTCAATATGCCCCAATTATCTGTGTGTTTATTTTTTCCCTATATTTTAGAATTTTTTTGCCATTATTTCTGTGAACATGTTTTTTATGCCATTTTATTATTGTCTGATTTTGTATCCATTCCCATTATTCTTAAGTTATTCTGATTTGCACCACCTATCAGTGGTTGGATCCATTTTTCATGTTGTCTTATTTTTAAAGTATCATTGATAGTTGATCTTTGAAGGCATCATTGTCTTGTAGTTCTGACATTGTCCTCACATTATTCAGTACTGTTGTCAATATTTTCAATATGATTTTTAATCTCCTGGATTTCTGACTGAAACCTTTTCAGGGTCTGTAATTCCTTCATAAATTTGTAATTCATGTTTTTCATAATTTCATTTGCTCATCTAGCTTTTTACAAATGTCTTCTGGAAGCTCCTGAATCTTTTTGGTATTACTTCCATCACCTTTTTTGTTACATCACCTCTAACCTACTGAGTACCTCCCTGAGCTGTTTTCTGACCTCCTTCTATCCTTTTGAGTAATGTAGGTTTGTGGTTTTTGCTATTTGTTCCTTTGTGCTCCTGCAATAGTTTCAGGGGAATTGAGTATTTGGACAGGTGTTTTCTTTTTTTCATATTTTTATTTTATTTGTCTGTCTTTTTATATTGTGATGAGGTTTGTGGATGCTTACAGTGTAAGAACTTTGTTGCTACTATAGAATAGCTTTTCAGTGAACTAATTTGGGTTGCTCAACTGTCTTCATTTGCCACAGCCGCAAGATCTCACCACCATGATTAATTCGGGAGGGAAGGATACAGTGTAGTTAACCCAGCAACCATGTCCTCTGGGAATCTATTTTAGTATTGTTAATGTCAAAAAGGCAATCTGAGTGTTTGCTGCAGAGAAATAGCAACAATTATGTGACCCTCTTCATCTCAAGTGAATTAGATAATATACACTTGTAGTACTGCCCAAGACAAATTAGATATTAATATACCAAGAGAATCAGTTATGTGTTAATCTTAATTATAGAGGAAATAAGCATTTATAATTTAGACATTATGGCAACCCAAATATTGACTTATCCATAATATGTTCTAAAAGTGAAAGTTTTATCTCTGCTAATGGCCAAAAAGAATTCAGCAGTAATGTGAAACAATCTAAAGATTAACAAATTTTTATGGTTCTATTGTTAAAGCTACAGCATTTGGGAATGGGGAATTCAAGAGGAAATCTTTGATATCTTAAACTCTTATAGGAGTAGAAGAGAAGTGGTAAAACGGTATTATTTGGGGAGTAGAAGGATCCGTATACAATTAAGTAAATATAAGAGAAAATCTAGCAAGAAATAGAAGAAAAAGTAAGGGAAGAAAGAATTATACAGAGAATAAAATTAAGAGAGAAATAATTACGAGACAGAGTCATTCAAAGGGAGAAGAAGACAAAAGTAAGAAAAAGAGATAAGCAAGGGAGAAGGGCAAAGGAAGATTACCAAAAGCCTCAGGAAACTGGTGAGAAATAAAAGGAAGGAAGAGAATAAAAGAAAACTCAACAAGACTAAACACAATGCTCACATTCATAAAAGGTTGAAAACCAAAAATGAACCTACCAAACAAATAACCAAAACTGGAAGAAAAAAAAGAAATGTAGCTTATAGTTTTCTTCCTGGGTCTACAGTTTTAAGGCAGTGTCCAATTTAAGACCTGTCTCTGTTCTTGTTGGTAGATTTTTCAAAAAGAGTGTTACAGCCAGATTTATGCTGAGTGCCATCATCAGTAAGCAGATAGTAGGATGTAGGGGAGGGTGTGCCAATTCTGAGACTTTAAAATCCACAGAGATCATTCCAATCCTGGCTTCTGGCCATGGTGGCTGGCGCTGAATGATTTAGCTTAAATCCTCTAGAGGTCTCTTGCTAGCCTGACCTTGCATGTCTCATGTCTATCCCTCATCCGGACACTGTGGGTTCATGACACTGAGAGCCCTGGAATGAAGCCAACCATGACTACTCTCCATCCTAGATTCAGTTAACCTTTTCCTGGAATGGCATCCAACCACTCTCTCTGGGGCAGGGCAGCACTTGGACTGGAGTCAGTGACCATCTCTTGCAGCATCTGCTGGTCAGTTTCACTGCTGGGTTTCTCCCTGAAGGCTTCTCAAGTGCTCCACTTTCCCTGTGTCACTATAGAGTCAGTATTCCTTTCTTGCAAAACATAAGCCAGGATTTTATTTTTCTGCATTGTGTTCTGTCTCTTCAGTTTCTGTGCAGGCTGCAATTTTCCCATCACGTCTTTCCTGGGTCTGAATTCTGAATCATGGAAGGCTGATTTGTTGTTGCTTGTCCCTCTGCCATCTTCCTGGAAGTATAACCCTGCTGAGATTGTTGACTGGGTTGGCATTAGACATAAAGATTCATTTATGGGATACATTTGACTTAATTTTTGATATATTTCTTCTCTTATTTTATCATATGTAATTTTTCTCAACAATTTTTATAGTTTTCAGTGTGCAAATTTTGTCCATAACGGATAACTTGTTATAATTGTTTAAATATTTTATGGTTTGATTTTTAACGGAGTTTACATAATTATTTTTCAGTTATTTGATGGTAGTACATAAAAAATAGTTGGTTTTACAAGTGATCTCATATACATTGTAAATACATACATTTGAAATATGTGCATTTTATTTATTCTTGAACCAGAGAAAAAGTAATATATACAAAGTAAAATATGTCAAAATAAATTATATACATTTGATCTTGATAAACACCCTTATTATTTCTAGTTCCTTTTCTATAGTTTGTTTGCAACAATGTTCACACTCATAAAAGGTTGAAAACCAAAAGCAAACCTACCAAACAAACACAAACAAAGCAAAACTTCATGGTTTTCTGCATCTGTGATTTGTAAATAAAGAAGTTGTTTTTTCATCCTTTTCAAGTGTGTGTGTCAATTTCTTTTCTTGTCTTATTGTACTAGCTATGCTTTCTAGTACAGTCTTAAATATAAGTGGTGAGTTAAAAGAATTTTGCCTTCTTCCTGGAAGAAGAAAATGGAAGCCATTTTCTTTTCATTATTCTGAATGACATTTGTTCCTTTTTCATAGATGCTTTCTGTCAGACTGAGGACAGTCTCTTCTAGTCCCAGTTTGCTGTAACTATCATGAATAGTGAATTTTATCAATATTTTCTTTTACTTCTATTAAGAGACTCACCTTACTCCACCCTTTTATTCTGCTAATGGAGAATTATATTAATAATTTTTCAAATACTATACCAACCTTGCTCCTGAGTGCTCTATTTTGTTCTGATATATTTTACTTCGCATGTATTGCCTTTTCTCTGAATCAAGAATAAATCAAACATGTATATTATAAACTTGAGAGCAATCTTATGGATCACAGTCCTGTTCTACCTCTTGTTCATTATCTGAAAATAGCTGGAAAATGCGTTATGTTTTCTTATTATTACAGTGGAGGCCAAAGTGGATACTAGTAACTACAGTAATGTCAAAAGTGAAACCCACAATCTAGTTACTTTTAATAGCAAAGTCTTTCTTTAAGTGCTGATGGCCCAATGAGTACCATCAAAATATAAGCAAGTGATTTTACTCTTGTCTACACTCTACAGCCTTAATAATTCCCAGACTCTAGTAACAAAGGCAATTATAAAACAGCATATGATCAACATCTTTGCCACATTTTTGAAGCCTAGCTCTAAACATAGTATAAGAGAAATGAAGGCTTGGGAGAAAAGTGCAAATCAAGATTGGATATCTATCCTTTAAGCATTAGTGCAGAGAAGCATCCGATTGAAAAAGGAGACATGAGTTAGCTAATTAAACACATAAATGCTAATTACAATGAAACAGTGGAAAAAGTGGGGCTGTTTAAAAGATAAAAGTAAAAACAAAAATGAACTACTTTGAAGTCAGTCACTGAAGGGCAGAAATGATGATCATTAGTCAGGGGACATTTTGGAGCAGGCAGAAGGCTAGAGCTTCAGACCCCTGGAGAACTTCTCTGGTTTAAGAATTCTATGATTAACAACAAAAGTTTCAAAACTATGATACTAATAAACCTCCTTTATGAACCATCAACCAAAGTATCATCTTATGCACCTCCTGTTTCTAGTTTTTAAGAAAAAGCAAAGAAACAAATATTTTCCCCATTTTATAATCATATATGTACTTGGATATTACTAATCAAAAGCTACAAATATAGATTGAATTGCAGACGATTTTTGTATAATATAAAGTTACATCATTATAATAAACTTAATTTTACTTACATTCATATTTCCCATCTCATTAATTCTTCTCTACTTGCCTTTTTTTTTTTAGGTTTTTTGAGACAGGGTCTCGCTTTGTAGTTCAGGCTGGCCCTGAGCTCAGCCTCAAACTCACATCACAGCAATCCTCCTGCCTCTGCCTCCCAAGTGCTGGGATTACAGGCATGAGCCACCACTCCCGGCACTGTGGTGTGTGGTACTGCTTGCTGCTGAGCATGAGTCTCCACACCCAGTATTGTATGTGGTTCCCGGGGATGGAACCTGGGCCCTTGTGCTTGTAAGACAGGTGCCGAAACTACTGAGCTAAATCCCCAGCCCTACTTGCCTATTTTTAAAGTAAAACAAGAAGGGAACTTTTTTCACAATTCTTTACTCCTTTAATTTTTGCATTTCAAAAAATTTCCAAAATAACCATAGCTATTAGAAAAAGGCCAAATAGTGTTTTCTCCATCTTTTAAAAAAGGGTTAAATTGAACATTACTTTAAACTCTAGTTTATTTTTCAAATTTTTTTCAACTAGGTTGGAAATTAAAAATAGATTTAATATTTAATGCCAGATATTAGTAACTGGTAGTTGGTAATCTGATATGTATTGAGAGAGAAGGGATGATGCATCTCTGATCAGATTAATAATCAATTGCTCCTTCCCCTGGACAAAGAAGAAGGCAGTAAAAAGAACTATTGCTATCTCTTAACAAGTTATCCTACTTGGCTCCAGTTATATTATAAAATATAAGGCAAAATCCCATCCTTAAGATTAATGGAGATCTATCTGTTATAACTGTAAGAATGAGAGTATATGAATGAGGGTTAATTCATAAAAATAGAAATCAGCTCCAAGTACTTCAGTAGGCAGGAATTCAATGCAAGAATTTAATAAAGCTGTTGGAAAGACTGAAAGAGAGAGGACCAGGGAAAATTATCTCCTAATGTCAGCTTTGGGGTAACTTTCAGATAGTGAGGAAACTGCAAGAACTTATGAAAAATGCTGCTGCAGGTGACAGCACCCTGCTCCCTTGATGCAAAGGACACTGAGGTCTGGAGGAGTCCAGCCTGTCATCCAGAATCACCTGCTTGCCAGCTGTAGAACTCAGGTCTTCCTCTCAGCTCAGCAATCGTCCTACAACATAGCCTTGTTTCTTTTCATCATACTTGGTCTGTCATTGTAAAATACATATCCATGTCTTACCATTGTTTTCCTCTGCTATTTCTTCTTATTTTTAAGTTTTACCGTTTGCCTTTTATATAAAAAGAAAATAAATAAGCCTACCTATACTAGTTAAGCTTTCATAGAACCTTCATACTCTCATTTCTGAATTTCCATCTTACACTGTATCAAATGTATTAATATGCATCTACTTTGGGGGGTAAAAAATGTAAATTTGCCTTCGAAACAATTTGGCTACAGATAACTAGCTTAATTTGAGGTTGGCTATGATTTCTTGGCAATCACTTCACATAGTTGGAAGTTCTTGCAAAGTGAGAAAAATGTAAGCTCCAAATTGTTTTAAGTGTAATGAAATATTTAGGAGTAGTACACATGACAACTAATGAAGTTGATCCAATGTTACATTTTGTAGATATTTAAACATTCATTGAATTCAATTTTGCAGTTTTCTTTTTGAAACCAATACTGCTTATTTTCATATCCCAAACATTACCTTGTGGCCTTTCTAGTTTTAGATTGGCAAAAGTGGGCCAGAACCTTGTATATTTCAGCTGCCACTCCCGCTGCCTCTCTGTGGATCTCACCAAGTGGACTTTGTAGAACACATCGCTGCCTCATGCATGCTGCTCCCACGGAATGGAATGACATCACTCACCTGCCGCCCCTCCCAAGCCAGGGACATGTACTTCAAGGTTCACTTTCCCCTTCACCTGTTTTAAGTGAAGTCACCACTCACTCTCTGTGGAGCCGAGCCCTCCCTCTCCTATCGTGAAAACTGTGAATGCTGATTGAGGATATTTATTTGCAAGTTTGCTTCTCTTCTCAAAATGGAGATAATTTGATGCTTTTATGAGTTTATTTAAGCACAAGTCCCCAAGCATGTGGAACACACTTCTAAAGCACTGTGTTAATCTGAAGTCACTAAATAGTGTTCAAGCACCTTCTACATGCAAGTTATTTTAGAGGATGTGAAAGAAGGGTCTAGTACTACCCTTATCTTCAAGTACCTCCACTTTTTGGTTGCAAGTTTTAGCATTAAAGAATGATAAATCTCAGTCCCTGCCTTAGTCACTAGACTCAAAGTTATATTCAGTATTGTGAAGTAAAACATTTCTAGTTTATTTCCATATGGTTACTTTCTTTTAAATTCAATAGTCAGGAAGTGTATAAACAAAGGAATATAATACAATAATGAAACGTTTCATTGTAGTACACTGCAGAATATTAAAACACATCCAGTTCTACGATCCATATAGCAGTGTGTCAAAAACAGAGCTGACATTATCAAGCCCATTTCACAGTTGAAGAAATGGAGGCTTCAGGAGCCTGAGAGGCAGGATCAGATCCTTGGTCCACATCCACACCTTGCATGACACTCTCATTATACACTGCGCCTCAGGTCACAGAATGTTAAAGTGAAGTCAGACTGGTGATAAATTAGCATTGTGGATAATTCAGCAATGAATGTAAATGAGAATTATAAGATAAATGACATTTAGTGACATTAATTAACTGATTAAATTAAACCTGATATTTTAATCAGACTTTGTTTGTGCAAAGTGCTAGATAAAATGAAACGTAGTTTAACCTAGTTACTTTTAAAAATCCCAGTTACCATAACAACTTCTTGTGGTTTCAATTAAAGGTGGTCTTTGCTTTATATTATTTTTAGAACTTTAGTTGCCATAACAACCAGATGCCGTGTATTTGATCAGTTAAATCATTCCCAAAGAGTTAAAATATGGTGCTCTCTTAGAAACAATCAAAACATGATAAATGGAATGTCAGGAATTAATGTCCAAATGGTGGCTAAGATGCAGTTTTTCAAGGTGCTCACACATGAAAGAAAAGACCAATGAATCTTTCTTTGTATGTCGGGCTTATGGTGCTTCTCAGTTACAGAAATCAAAAATAGATTATTTACCATTGGAAGAAAGTGGAGATGTCAGGTCCTGGGGTAATATGAATTGTCAGAGCTACAAAGAGAAATGATGTAAATGATAAATTCATCTTCCCTGGGTTTAGGGGCTTTGCTGAAAGCAGTAGTACTGGAGATTTGCCTGAGTTGAGAGTGGGAGAAAGATCGACTTCACACAAGTGACGGCACCTGAAAACAGGCCTACCTTTCTCTGTTCCATGTCCTCTCCCACCCTCCTCCCTTTGGACGAGAATTTTTAAGGAAATCTCTTTCTGCTTTGATGAACTGGTTTTCTCATATCAGTGAAAAGAGTCACCTAGCTCTAAGGACTCTGCAATTAGACGTTGGGAGCAAAAGAGTTCAAATAAGGGAGAAGACAGCCAGGGGAGAAGTAGCATGCTGGCGCCAGGGTGAAAGCGCAAGACAGGATGGCAAGAAAGAAAGACAGACAAGGTGGGAAACACATGCCTGCATGTGGCCATATGGCCTTGGTGCAGAATAAGCAGGCATAATAAGTAAAGCTGTTCCTGGCTCTCCACGTCTGATCGTGCGAAAATACTCCTGACATATTGGGCCCAAATGCATGGCACAAAATTCCCTGGCTCACACAATCCAAGTCCTCACCTGTTTGAAGTACATCAGCCCTTCTGGGCAGGTGTCTTGCTTTATCTGATGGGCAGCCATCCACACTGGAGGTGGTAAGGACAAGGGACACATCTGGTAGCCCTGAAGGGAGGTATGAGCTGCCCATTAAGTGACAAATAAAGATGGCCTCTCCCTCTGTCAGTCTCTGCCCATAAATGCAAAGGAGGCAGTTGCTTTTTTGCCCACAGTCAGTCACGAGAGCCACAGACTGATGGAAGGCATGTCAACCACAGATTCCAGGTTTAATTATAGTCCTCTTGCTTAATGAAGTTTCACCAGAAGGAGGAGGAGGTGGGGGGTTGGTGCGCGCTTATGTGGCTGGAGGTTATTTAATTAAAAAACAATAAAGCTGCCAGCTGCCACTGGTTAGCAATTTGGAACCTGCCCCTTCCTCGGCAGACCTGAGCACAACACTGAGAGGAAACCTCTCTGACCTGCCCACGTGCTGAGGCCCTATCAACACCCTCGATCAAACCACCTCCTTTTCCTGCCCAAGCTTCTCGGGCTGCCGAAAACATTTTGATCAGGTAGAGGCAAAGATTCCCTTATGGTCAAATTACGATAGGAAACTAAAGATCACATCTGCCCTCTTTCCTAGGTTTTGAGACCAAAAACAAAAACAAAAACAATGAAAGGAACAACAAACATCAGCAACAAAATGAACTATGTATTCTCTAGCTCCTCTCTGCCCTGTGTATTCTGACTGGACGGAAGCAAGGGCTTTTTATCCTAGTTTACGGAAGGATGATTTTTTGTGGCATGCAGTCTTCAGTTTCACCCACTTTTCATAGTCACCTAGGGAAATTATATTTTTAAATATATAGCTTCTCAGGCTCTTCCCTAGAGATTTTGAATAAATTAGCCTGCTTTTCATGATCAGAAAATTTCAAGAAATTCCCTTCTGTTCACAGGCAGGACCAGATCAGGGGAAGGAGAGGGGAGAGCTTGACCCAGAAAGAGTCTACTGCAACGGAGATTGAGCCTTTGATATATTTAACATTTGCCAACAGAGGACCAAATTCTGTATGTGATCTTCCCATGTCTTAACACCTCTAACTCAGCCAGAGAGAGAAGAGTGTGACAAAACTACAGTGTGTGTCTCTGGAGAATAAAAGCTACATAGGGATTAGCTGTGCTGTCCAATAGCATTTCTGCTCTCACCGGAAGTTTCCTATCACAACTTCCTGATACAGAGTCATGGACCTTATCCAGGAGTCTCTTCCTTATTAATAAAGTTTATATGCAGTAAGTGACCACCAGCACTGTTTGCCTGACACCATTAAGGGTATAGCTTTGAAAATCTCACTCAGGCAAAGCTGGGCAATGGTCTATCCCTGCTCACTTCGATAGCACCTCTCTTGGGAATTATTCGCCACCATAGTAGATATGAGAGAAGGGAGTTGTCCATCTTGGGACATCAGGCCTCAGGTGTGAGTTCTCTGCACCCCATTTAGCACTCTGTTCTCAATGTTCACTTCTTTAGTCCCTGGAAACTGACTGGAGAGTCGGTATATCTGTCCAGCTGCCAGTCATTGTGTTTCCTGGGAAATAGTTTCATGGACTGAGAGTCCTGTGTTCTCCAGATCAAGATTTTCCCGTGACTTTTGTGTGCCCTTCTAAGTGAGCTGACCTGGGATTAAATCATCTTTGTAGCTACATTTTATTTGCATTTCTAATGTACAATTTGCATGATAATTACTTACATCTCAGTCAGATTGGCTCTGAATTAAACCTTGTTTATTCAGAGAGATAGGAGCCATAAAAGCAAAGTTCTGTAGGCATCTGCTCAGAAACTGAGCCCAAATCCTGGATTTGCCATTTGCAGGCTCAGCAACCTTTGATCAGTTATTTTTGTTTTGTGAAGAGTAGCAATGTTTGAATTGAATGATATTCTCCTGAAATTATACTATACATTGAAGTCCTAACTTGTAGTCTTCAGAATGTGGTCTTATTTGGATATGAGGTCATTGAAGACATAATTAGTTTAGTATGTATGAGGTCATACTCATCTAACTCAAGTTCATCATATTGAGTGGGTTGAGTCCTTTATCCACAATGAGTGATGTCTCTATGGAAAAGGAGAATCTCAGAACAAACACAGACACAGCAAGAAAGCCTCGTGAAGCCTGGGTTATAGGATCACAGCCAAAAGCCTATCAGAAAGCAGTCGGACAGAAACCTGAAGTGGTAAGATCTCTCCCTAGACAGAAAAGGGAGCATGGCTGTGCAAAACCTTTATCTTGAATTTGAAGCCTTGAAACTGAAGCTTCTGTTTAGAAATACATTTCTGCTGTTAAAGACACTTTGTGGTACTTTGTTACAGTAACACTAGCCAACTAATATAGCAATAACATGGACATCAGAGGCTTATCTGAGGATTAAACAAAAAAGTTTTTTTTTTTTTAAGTTAAAATACTTGGTACACGAGCATCACTGTTGGACAAATGGTAGAAGGAAAGGGATAAGTGGGCTACCACACTGGGAGCTGCAGACTGAGAATCCAAACTCCACTTCTTGCCCTAACTTACATGACAACTGCAAATCACTTCAATCTCTATGCTCTTTGACCCTCATTTCCTGCCTGAAAGATGAACACAATGGTAAACTCTGTACCATGGCTGCAATACTTGAAGAAGGGCACATGTGAAAGTTCCTCAACTAGCTATGTGACAGAGGCCATGCTGATAGAAAAAGTACAAGGGTCATACCTCTTATTTTCTTTTTTTTTAAATTCAAATCTTTATTGGTACATTATGAATACACATCATCTCGCATTCAATATTGAGAATTTGTACCAGAATATGACATGACTTGATTCTCATTTTTCCCCTCCCCACCCATCCTTCCCTCATTTTCTTAGCATCCGTATCTTTGTCTTTTTAGTGCTGGCCTGAGGCTGTGAGCTAAGAGCTGAGGAACAGGGGCTCAAGACTCTGCCCATCCTTGTTTTGAGAGGAAGATGGGGCCATTGGAAAGACCTCTCTCCTTTCTTCTTCCCTGCTCCCCTTTTGCAAGTAAGTTTCATATAATTTTTCCTAAGGATCAGATGATCTATATCTGATACTTAATGATTTAAACCCCCTTTTCTTTCTTTGAGGAAGAAATAATTTGATAGCTGTAATTATTCCTGCAGGCCCAATTATTTTCAAAGAAATTAAATATGTCTGTAGAAATACTTCAGTAGATCAGTGTGTTCACAACACTATCAAAACCACTTTTTTTTCCTGCCGTGTGGAAGAAATGAACAATTGAGTGCCAGATTGCAGAACTGAGGATTTGTTCAATGTTTACTGTGAGCAGCCCCATTTGCTCTCGGCAAAGCATAGAGCTGGACCACTTATACTCAACAAAACCCATGATTGCAATTCATATACAGCCCTCCTGCAGGACTAAGCCTGTACATGTTGAGATATTTGTTCCAAAGTGAACATCCAAGGGCTTAAACTATGAATGGATCTTTACCCAATGACTCTGTTTAGAGAAATAAATCTTAAGGAAATAGGTACCCAGAAACACAGTGATTTGAATGGCAACTATATTCAGTGGAGTTTATTTACATCTTTTTATAATTAAAGTTCTACATTCCAATACTAGACAATTAAATCCATGAAATATGGTTCATCTTATCTATTCCCTAGGATCAGTAACCCCTTTGCTGAGACTTTTCAACACATGGTGAAGGTCCCAATACGTCATGGCATCAGATCTATAAGCACTTTGCTCTCAACTGATATCTCTCCCCATATCTATTTCGTACTACTTCCTGGGTGATGCTAGTACCCATGCCATAGAATTGTCTGGAAGTTCCAACAATCTAATAGAAAATGGACACTTTGAAGGGACATATTACCTTTCTTGGCTTAGTTTTTTTCCTCAGCTTCAATCTCATCAATCAAGTGACATCTGCCTCAAATGTCACCGTTAAATCATCAGAAAGAATTCTCCTGAGAATTTAACTGGAAATATCAATGCTAGCATTTCAACCTCCTTTTCAATAGGAGAAAGGTCCTCTCCAAAGAAGATTCATGCTATACTTGTAAACCATGTATCAAGGGGCCTGTGATCAATCTGGTGGTGCTCTATATAACTTCTAGCCACAAACAGGTCTTAGGTATTCATAACTACATTTGAATGGCAAGGGACAATTGAGGCCTATACCCTAGTAGAATAAATCAAGAAATGACTGATAGCAACCTGAATATAAGTCATTATGAGTTGTGGGAGAGAAGTCAAAGAAATATTAGATGTAGTCCATATTCTCCACAGATTTGTAACCAACTTATGGCTTAAAAAGTTAATATCTACATGCTTGTATTTCTATCTAGCTATCTATTTTAACCTTTTAATAATAGCTGTTTTTGACAGATGCCATATGTTCTGTGTGTGTGTGCTATGTTCTCAAATGCAGAGACATGTTCCCAGTTCCCATCACTAAATAAACTTAAGCAGTTGTTTCTCTCTGCTACATGAGTTTAATGAAGATAAATTTGAACAAGACTGTTTGCAATAGGCAATCATCCTAGACCAATGTTTTTTGGGCTTTGGGTCCTATGGTCCTCAGTGGTGACAGGCTGTCTTGTACATTGTGGGATATTTATCAGCATCTTTGTCTTCTATTTACTAGATGCAAATAGCTTCCTTCTAGCCGTGACAACCGAATAATGTATCAAGACATAGCTAATTGTCCTCTGGAAGACAAAAATAAACCCATCGGGGATTCTTACACTAAATGAATCATACTATAGTGGATTGTGCTTTGTCAACTTTTTGAACTCAAACTAGTTCCCTTGAGAATTCCTGCTCACCTTGGTGGCATCAAGACAGCTCCTCAGATCTACACCTTTAGGTGCTGAGCTGTCCGTCCCAGGAGCTGATCTAGCTGTCCTACCTTGAGCTTCAGAGTCAACACTAGTGGCAGAGGTGGCAGTTTGTATGGGTCATTATTCAACTCCTATCACTTGCAGTGATCTTGCTTCTTAGATTGAACCCCTAAAGATATTTTTATAAGTGAGGATTTTAGGTTTAGTGACATTTTGGAAAAGAGTTGGAAGATTTCTTCTCTTTTTTTTTTTTTTTTTTTTTTTGATACAGTGCCTTGCTTTGTAGTACAGACTGGCCTTGAACTCATTGTGCAGCCCATACGAACTTAAAACTCACAGCCATTCTCCTGCCTCTCCCTCCTAAGTTCTGGGGTTAGAGGCTTGAGATACCTACCATGTTTTTCAAGAACTGGAAGATTTCTCAACCCTTGTAATGCCAGATAATTACTCTGTCAAACCCTGTCATTATTCCTCTCTTGCCAGGGATTAATTCAGAGCTGAGCACAACTGAACCAATTTAAGCCAGTGAGATTCAAGAAGAAGGTCACACGGGGGTTCTGGAAGTGAAAATCAGGCTACTTCTATCCAGCTGGAAGCACAAAAGTTTGCTGTGTCTGTTGCTGCTGGCATTCATCAGGTGACCATGTGAAAAACCTGCTTTAGGATAAAAGCAAAGCCAAAAATCTCAATGTCTAAAAATATCCTCGAGCTGCTCAACTGATAAACCCAGAGCTGTCCTTACTCCTGAGTTTTCTTTTATATTGGATAATAGATTTCCCTATGGTCTAGGCCAGCCTGACTGGAACTGCTGTTGTATTCTTAAAGTAACTTTGGATTTTGTTTTAAACTTTAGATACACATTATTCTCATTTATGAAAGATGATATGACTCCCACTGGGATGAATCTGTTTCTTCTTCAGATGTATTACACTGTGGTAGAATTCCAAAATTTGAAATCTGGATGTTCTAATTTGCTGTCTCTACTTGAGACCTTGGGAGGACTTGCCTGAGTCCTTGGTAGGAAGAGGAACTGAGCTGTGCTGGAAACTTATCCTAACACTCTACCTTGAGGACAGACTTATAAGTGAAATAAATAGGGCACAGATGTGTAAATATCACATCTTTTCTCTGGTATGGGGAACTGAAGGTGCAAATGAGTTCTAAAATGTATCATAGGTATTGTAAAATAGTAAGAAAATATTCAAAGGGGGAAGGAGATAAGGGTAAGAAAAAAAGGGAAAAATGGATGTTAAAAAAAGGGAGACAGAGCTTATATATAAAGAGAGTACGGGATTATAAGAGAGAATGGGAAAAAATGAGAATTAACTCATGTCATGTACTGGTACAAATTCTCAGTGTTGAGTGTGATCATAACATGTATATAAATATAGCAATAAAATCAATTTTAAAAAAAGAAAAGCAAATGACAAAATTCAGCTAAGCAATCTCAGGAAATCCTGGCATGTGTGGTCCCTCAGTTTAAGGACACCTGTAGCAGTTGACCCATTTGCAGCTATGATCAACATCACATGCTGGATACCCTCACCAGCAGGAAATAAGCATCCCATGAGAGGACAGCAGGGCAAAACTCTCCATCGACTCTTAGGAATCCACTTATCTAGGGCTATGTTCCTGGATAGCATACACTCTTAGATTCCAAAGCTGGATACCTTATTCTCTGGATACTGAGCCCACAGGGTTTGTGCGATGTAGAAGAAACATGGGACGCTGCTGCTAACAGTAGGGGACCGGATGAAGTGTGGTGGGAGTCCTGGCTGGGTGGCATCACCTGTGCACCAGAACACAACTGTTCAACGCAATGCCCAACACTAAGCAATATCCTGGCCAAGAATATAAAACCCAGGTGGATGAACTAAGTTCTAAAGCCTTGTGCTTTTACCAGAGAGTGGGCATGTGATACATCTTCTTGAGTTTCATGGTCTCGTCACTCAAATGAGAGTATCAAAACCGATCTGCATTTGTAGCCCACATTGAATAAGTGCCACTTTCTTTGTCCTCCCCTTCCCACTCCATTCCTGCTTCAGCAGACCTCTCTGGCCCAGTGGTTTCTCCTCCTGGAGACCTGTCAGATCTTGCAGCTCAGCTGGCGATTAGTCCTGCCTCCAGCTTCCCACACTGACAGCTGAATGTGGTCCCCTTGGGAAAAGCCGACTGTCCATGTTCAAAGCAAGCCAGGAACATTTCTGGACTTGTAAGTAGAGAGTTGCACAGCCCACAGGGCCAGGTTGTCTTCCTTCTCAGGAGAGAAATGAGTTGTCAGGAAAACGGGCATCAGGGCACCAGTGGGGCCTTTGCCGCACATACATGTCATTTCTGATTCAGGCCTCCTAAGCCTCTTGTTTCAAACCTGGTCACACCAATGATCTTCAAGTTCACTCCCAGACTAATGGCTTTAAAGAAGTATGATGTGCACATGGCTGTGATCCAGCGACCCTGAGCCTAATCCCGCTCCAGTGTTGATTAACTGTGTGACTTCAGATAAGCCATTTCAACCAGTTTCCTCCGGCACCTAATTGGGGGATTAGCTCACACTGTCTCAGATCCTGTATCATTTGGGGGCAGAGGTGGATGGGTGCATTATGAAAAGTTCCCTTCTCTAACCCGTTTCAAGGATTCTGTGTTTTTTAGACCAGATAATCCCATGAAAATCTCTGTTTCCTCAAGAGTCAAACAAAGTGTGCTAACCCCCAGCACTGTGGGGTAGCCCATATTTGGTTAATTGAATATCATTATGTGCTTTGAAACTGTCCCTGCATTTCAAATAGCCTGTTTTTTATTAGGGAAAAAATGTATATAATCATTCAAAAATGTGCTATAAGAAACCAGCTGTCTGAAGAATATTTCTGCAGAGAAGCCAATTGTTTGGGAATTGTGATGTATCCTGCCACTTATGAAAAGAAGCAAAAGAAAAAAAGAGAGAGAGAGAGCAAAAGAGATGAGAGGCACAAATATATTGACAGATGAGAAGAATGAATGTTTTTGTTGCGTGCGCTATGCAGAGGTGTCACACACACCAAATGATGACATAACTGTTAGGGTAATGGCTGCAGCTGTTGCCTTTGTAAAGTGATCCACAATACCCACTCTAATAAGCCAAGCAACGTGTCCAAGTCACTTCATAGAAGGAGGACATCTCATCCTGTGCCGCCTGTGTTCTGTGCCAGACATAGCGCTATCACAACAGGATCCAGCCAGTAATATTCACTTCCCTAGGAAAAAAGATCCTCTCTGTAACACACTGAAATCCCTCTTACACAAAGCAAGCCTTCGAATCTGCTAGTGAACTGCCAAGAAAGAGCATAGGGTAAATATTCTACATGTCACCTTCATTTCATGGGGAAGCATGATGTTGGTTGGGCTGTATTCCTTCATTCATTTCACTGTCAGTTTGTGTAAGTATTTCTTTAGCAGCCACTGAGAGTCAAGCACTGGGTATGTACTAGAATTACATAATGAACTCAGCAAGGAGGGTAGTCACCAGACCAAGAAGAAAATGTACAATTAATTTCCCAAAATTGTAATAACTTCTTTAAGAAAAAGCTGGGCACTCTGAGCGTGGATTACTGACAATCTTCTTTGAGAAGAGGCTGAAATCTGCAAACTTGCAGATATGTAGACTATACACCTACTTTGAATCAGGAGGGATTTGAGGAGCTGATACTTAGGGAATGAGACATTCCATCAAGGATTTTAAAAAAATCATCTTTTAACATTTTATTTAATAACATGTTCTAGTCATTGAATATTCAAAATTTGTCAGGGAACGTATCAGAATTATCTTCTCAATTTGGCAAATGATGAGCACTACAGGTAATTGTGGATGTGGGGGAACTCCTTTCTAATTAGAAAATTCATTTTGTAAAATAGAGAATACATATCTCCATAGCTGAATAAATTCATGTAGCAGCCAAGGTCATGGGCTCTAGAACCAGACTGCCCACCTGATTTCCAGTCTGCTCCACCACTGTAGATCTACAAGGCAACTTACTTAAACCCTCTGAACTACCTTGCCTCGTTTTCAAGATGGGAGTAGGCTTATTATTTCTTCTGAGGATGAAGTAATTAAATATATTGTAATCATTCATATAGTAGTCATACTAAATGCTCTGCTAAGGTTCCTGTTACTACTATTAGTTGAGCCTAAATCTAGGGCTCTTCTCTGGAACTAAATAATTAAGTTCTTCCTGAATTTTTTTTTTTTATCATTATCTGGAAGTCATTCAGATTTGGACTGTTCCTTGACCTTGATCCTGGATCTCTGCCTCTTCCAGATGTGAAAATTTCTTGGCCCTTATGCAGTCTTTAATTGTTTTCACTTGATCAGTTATAGAACACAGCCAAGTATATAATCCATCTATGAATGATTATTTTCTCTTTTCTCATGTTTTGACAAGAATGGTTTTGCTGAATTTGTCATCTTCCTCTGGGTCAGAAGCTGCATGGCAAAGACACTCAAGATAATTCCCTAAGTGACATTGTATTGTTGAAGAGTTAAAGTTAAACAAAGGACCATTGCACCAAAATCTCCTGGACTTCACCTCAACCCCAGCCAGATGGTGCTCACCTTGCTCAGCGGTCGCGTGGACCCCACTCACCTTCAAAGAATACAAACAATTAAAAATCCCAGAAAGGTCAAGTATCAGCATATGTATCCTCTGTCCTTGAAGACTGCATCCAGATGTAGTAAGCCCCCAAATGAAAGCAGAATTCTTAGGAAGTCAGGTAGATGATCAGTTGCTTGGCTTTTCGCGCAGGCGGTTCTGGGAGCAGTAAGGACATCTTTGACATCTGGCGACTGCTGAAAGGGTTGACTGGATGTCTTGAGTAGAAGGTCGAGTCAGTTTTGCTGAGTATGATCATTTGTGTATTTCCAAGCTCCTCCATGCATACTGTGAATTAAAACAGCTCTGAAGAGGCACAAGCACTCTGGGTAATTGTGAATGTAGTATACACAGTTCACTCCTGGAGAAACAGTTTGCTTATTATTTTCTGGGCAGAACAGAACAGGACAGGACAGGACAGAACAGGAATACCATGGGACAGGCTGAATGAAAATCTTCTGTCGAATCCTTTTGAAAGGACATATGAAAACAATTTTTCTTCCTTCTGTAAATCTCCGCAATATTCCCATGTCTGTTCTTTCCTTTCTGTTTTCTTATTTCTTTCCCTCTTATCCTTCTTACAACATTGCAGGAGACTTTTCCCAAAGGGAGTCAGAACAAGTCAGCTAATTAATTATTTTTGTCAACATTATTTCTAGAGCTGAACTCTGACCTCCTGGCAACCCTACAAAATATCTTGCTGCATTTTTCACTCACTTGAGAATGATTCTGAGAAAAGGTGATTAATTGAAAAATGAGGATAACTGTGTTGTCTTGAGAGAGACCTACCATATCAAAATCCTTCAGATCCAAGCTGTGGAATCTGATGTTATTTCCCTCCTTATTCAGGAGCTCAGGGGAACCTGCTGCATCTTATGACTTGGCCCAAGGTTTCATTCAGGTAAAGACTGCTTGACACCTCTGCACTTGATGCATGATGAAAAACCTACCTCCCTTTCATTACTTTTACTACTGGGCTGCCAAAATAAGAGAGGCGTAGCCTGACCAAACCACCTACCTGTGCCTAAGCAGGCTGGTGGTGAGGTTTGTCCATTGCTGGGGCTGTTCTGAGGGATACCTGCTATTTCCAAAGAGTGATCAGAGACTTAGTGACTTTCTTCTAGAATATATTCCCTTCCCTCTTATCCTTAACTCATCCAGAAACACACACACACACACAAACACACACACACACACACACACACACACACACACTTTAATTTCTTGAGCTATTCTCATGCAATGTATTGTTAAACAATTTTTCTTAGGGTTTCTATTTGAAAAAAAATAATTGAAATAACATACATGCTACTTGGCAGTGGGGAGGGAGAAAAATGTTCTGTACAGGAATAAAAACTACAGATTTGAACTTTGCAACTCACACCAAGCTTGAGGATCTTTTGCAGGTAAATGGAGCTCTACTCACACTGAGGAGTCATTGTCATCACCACTAGGGATAAAAAGATAAGGAAAGGAGGGTCAACTTTACCTTTACCTTCCAAGGAAATATGGTGTTGTAAAATCAGTGCCCTTTTCTGTGGCAGGCCTAATGTCATGACCAACACTCATCACATTGGTAAGAAACTGGGAACACATTTGAATTCCACTTTAATTGATCTTGTACATTAAGTATATAATGACACTATCATAGGCCCAATGGGCCCACATTCACTTGCACACATGTGATATTGGTGTTAAAACAGACTGAAGCCAACAGAGGACACTATAAGGTACTCACCCTTTCAAAAAACGTACTTTCCATGGCTAATCAGAATAGCATGTTTCTCATTACAGAATTAGGAAATGGGAATCTTTTTTTCTTATAAATAATAAATAGAATCATGAAAACTGAAAGAATATGATAGGATCCTGCTAGTGGAGCTGATATTTCCTTAGCAGAAGTAGAAAGATCAAAATTATTTTTTAAAAAAAATAAATCAGAATGCATTGTGGAACTTTGCATATTTGTAATTCACTTGCAACAGATAATTAGCTCATATATTTAAACTGCCCTTCTGAATTTTATTCAGCGTGTTTTTAAGGAGATCACATGCTCTTTGATTTTTGTGTGAGTTCAGCTGCTGAGGCGGTACATAGAGCAAGCCCCCCCACCCCACCCCTGGACTCCCGTCTCTCCTTAAAAGGTGGTTCAGGCTCCGCTTCCAGCCAGATGGTGAAGAGATGTCCTTCAGTGCTGGGCGTCACTTTTCCACTGGGTTTTTAGCTTTTATGAAGGCAGGAGCAGAAGGTGAACAAAAGAAGGAGGCAGAAAGGGAGCCTGCGGAATGAGATACTTTCCTTTGGCTTTTCCCCGTTTGAATGTGGTGCTCTTGGTGAATGCGCTTGGGTCTGTCCAGTGGGAAGCCCGTGAACAATGGGAATGCCTTGCCAACCAGGAATTCTTTGAGGAGCAAGGCATGGCTGGGAGGGGGTGTGACAGGCAGTATTTTCCCATTAAGAAGCAAGTTTTAGGGCAATGTGTCATTTAACTGAAAATATACTAAAGATTTTTCGGAGGTGAAAGATAAATTTTCTTCATCTTGCTTGATTTAACCAGGAATTTCTCAGGTCCTGGGCTTGCTTCAGAGTCTCTTGTTTGGTTGTTATGTACAGAGAACTACTTTTGGATAATAACAAATATCATATAACACTTTATTTTGTAGGGTTATCTTTCCTTTTCTTTTTTCTCCTTTCCTTTTCTTTCTTATGAATTCCAGGTTCTCTTTTCTTATCACCTATTTTTCCTTTCTTTATATCCAGAGCTTCTGTTTCCACCCCCGGTGCAGAGCTGGCTGCCTTCCTCTGTCGTGTCTGGTCTGTCCTTCAGGCATCCACGCCTTGCCTTCCCCACCCTCCTGCCCTGCACCCTGCTCAGAGGAGAGCTGCTCCCTCAGGCACATTCTCAGCAGGCAGGGCACATCACCAACGTGTCTACGGGAAGGGAGGGGGGACAAGATTGTTTACTTTCTCAGAAGGCTAAACATCTCAGCTGGGAGTCCTTGACTGCCTGCTTTAGGACACAGACAGAAAGGACAAAGGGCAGCACAAAGTGCTCCTGCCACTGTGATTTGCATTTGAGTTCAATTCAACTCTGCTTTAAGGAGTCTCATTTGAATACACAGTACATTAGCTCCATTCCTGCTTCTTCTCCAATATGGGAAATACATTCATAGCTCGGTAACCTCTCCCTCATCCAGTCCAGACAGCTGGGGTGAGTAGGGAGGGGCACCCAACAACGGCAGAGAAATTGTATTTCAAATGAATGTCTTTTCGTCAACTGCCTATGTATCCCTTAGCTCCGCTCTGCTAGAAGATTTGCATATTTTTCTTCTTAATGGAAATATATATGGGATGAAGATTTTGTTTTGTCCATTTAAAAACGCAGCTTCTCCCCATGTGCTTGAGGGCATCTAAATTCTTGATAGGAAGAAATGATTTGTTAGACTAAAGAAAATCAGAAGAATTTTAGATGACATGTCTACCATTATTATCTGTGAAGAACTTCACATAGAAATTGCCTCCAGAATACTTCCCTGCAAAAATTAATAAGTGGATTTATAATGTAAGGATATGTGAAAGTAGTCACGTGAAGGGCCACTGATCTCAACCAAATCAGCCTGCAGAGAGGATTAAATTATGCAGGAGGATGAAATGACATTAATGCACATTGTCTAGTCTCCTTTTTTTCCATTTTCATGTGAATTCATATATATTTTGGGACTTTTTCTGTGTATTATCTTAACCCTTTTTCTTCTTTTACCCTGGGAAAGCAAGAGGGTAACTAAATAATGAGTATGTTTGTGAGTATACAAAGCATTATATTGCCCAGTAGTATTTGGACCCTGGCAAGGTCTTTTATTTATCTAATGCCTACATATTTAAAATAAATAATAAGATTGACTTTTTTCAAAACAACCATGCCAGAACTTACACACACACACACACACACACACACACACACACACACACACACATGCACACACACACTGGACTTTTACATGTCAGTGCCTTAAAAATAAACACCTTAAGATGCTAAGAATTTTTTTTGTCATTTCAGCTTTTAGTTTTCCACAGAAGTTTTTATTTTTAATTTTGTGTTGTTTTAACACCACAATTGGAATTGGCTTTAAAACTTACAACATTTTCTCTTGACTATGGTCAATAGAGAAAAATTTTTGTCATTTAAAGGTGGCTTGATTTTGATGAATGGCTCTGTATCATCTAGATCTAGGGTAATCAGTGAATAAGCAGGTAAGTGTTCATTTAAATAAGATCTTCTTCCAGTTCAGCTGAGATACTGCAAAACATCTGCTAAGTTCAGCTAATTTCCTCCTGGAAGCTATAAGATTCATGGAAATTCACACTTACCTGACAGTCCTCCTCCATGCTTTTAATCAAAGAATGATAGCATACAGGAAACCATGGAAGTTACTGAATTTAGTTCCTTAGTTAAGTTTAATGAAAAGACCAGATAGTGAAATTCTACCTAAAAATATATTTTTCTTGATGTTAGAAGTTTAAGTAAACACAATATTGTTTATTGTCATTATTTTTCACTGGGAACATCCGGATGCTTTTTGTGTATGTGCACATGTATGGGGGGGGGTGTTCATTTGGACTGTGTATTTGAGGAACATAGTTGAGCCTCACTTTGTCATCTTGCTAACGTGGCATCCAACCTTGAAGAAGACTTATTGGATCTACTGCCTAAAGTTGGGAAGATACAACCCTCTCCATGGAATCTGTACTTAGCACTTAGGCAATTTTCAATACAGTGGCATCTGAAATATGAAGAATTAGGAAATACAGTTTTCTAATCACCTCCATAAGAGCTGGGAAGACAAGAAAGCTTGTCTAGAGAGAAAGAAAAATATATTAATTTGAATACAGGCAAAACTATCTGAAAGCTGCATTTTCCAGTCTGAGTCCTTTCTGGTATCTGATCATGTCACTGTATTTTAGGTTCCTTGGGCCACCAACACATTCCTAAATAATGTATTTTAAATCCTTATTTTTGTGTATTAAATTAAGTTGAGCTGATTTTGTTATTTTCAATCTGCCAGATTGTACATATACATTTACCCCCAAGAGGAATCTGAACCAATTTGCCTCTCCAAAAGCCCATATTTTGTTCTCATGTGGACTTAATAGCTTCTCTGAGGAAAATGGAAATTGGTAAAGGGTCAGAGTCTAGGCCATGGTGCTGATGTCACGTGGCAATTTCAGCTTTTCAGGGGATACCAGTTGTCAGCAAGACAACTGATGTGAGTGAGTTGAAGCACTTGGACAGTGCTGCTACTTCTGTTCCTTAAATATATTTGCATCATTGTCTTCCAGTGTTCACCCTCTTGTAAAGATTTGTGTGTGTGTGTGTGTGTGTGTGTGTGTGTGTGTGTGTGTGTGTGTTTTCTTCCCAGATGAATTATGAACAACATGAGTGCAAGAATCCATTCTTAGTCACCTTCAAATATCCAGCAATGAATTGGAGGAGGGGCTCAATTACTAATCTGTAGCAGGTGCTCTTGTAGGTAACATCATACACATGTTCAATAAATATGGAGGGAAATGAAATGAAATCATAAAGTCATTTTCCAAGGAAGCTCTAAGGTATCTGTGCTATAGGAATACCCTACCTTGGTAAACCTTGGAATGTCTCATATTTTAAACTAGTTGCCTACTGCTTTCCAGGTTTGATGTCACAAACCAGTTATTTAAAGCTATGGTGCTTCACAGGGGCATTTATGTGGAAGGAACTATAATAGTGAATGGAAATGTCAGTGATTTTCCTCTAGTTCATTGGGCTCTCCCTAATAAGACTGGAAGATATTTCTAATTGGCTTCAAGGTCTAAAAGCACCACAGAATGGGAACAATGTCTGGTTTCTGCTCATCATTGTATCTAGACATAGTATCTAAAAACAAAGGGAGAAGTCAACAAATATCTGGTTTTAGAGAATGAGGAGTGGAGGGAAAGAGAAAGAGGAGAAAGAAAAATTTAAAAATTTTGAAATTATTTAAGAAAACTATCCTCTAAAATGAATTACATGCAACCAATTCATAAATGAATATATACACACAGCAAAGTATATGGTTTGGTTCACTGCTTTCCATGCACCATGTTTTAACAGGTGCTGAAGTCTAAGTGGTACTTCCTACTCACAATCACAATGTGGATCTGTATCTCCTGCCAGCTCCCCTCCTCGTGATCCCGCATGGGCATTGGTGCTTTGATATTAATTTCAAGTGCTCTGTCTGAATAGCTGAGCACTCAACCCTGAAGCGTCAGTTTCTTCCTCAAGGTTACAGAGCTCATGAAATGCCTGGCTTATTCGTGGCAGTCTTCACCCACAGCTTGTGACACTGAAGCAGTGGGAGTCTAACAGAGGCATACGTTTGTAAAAAAAAAAAAAAAAAAAAAAAACCTCTCTTCTCTCAAAATATCTCCTGCTTTTGTATCAAAGGAGGAACACATTCTTGGCTTTTGGAGCTCTCACTTACAAAGAGTATCTTTGAGGCTCAGTGTCTCCCTCATTGAAACTCTTTCATCTGTACTTGTTTCCTACCTCACTTCTACATCCTACCTTGACTTTGGAGTTGAAAATGGTGACTGTTCAACAAAATTTTACCTTCAGGTTTTTCAAGTTCATAGTTTTGCAGTAAATACAAATGCATTAAGTCATGAAATAGAATAATGGGAGGGCTGAGCTAAGATGATATGAAATATAATCTAATCTAAAATTCTCAGTCTTTGAGACAACCACAGGCTTATCTAAAAACAGAAATGAGTCCAGAGATAGAATAAAGAAAAAAGGTTGCCACCTATTTTTCAAGTTGGGTGTCCTCTTTCTATACTGCATAGGTAAGGTTAAGTATTACTAAGGTTAAGTATTAGTACATGGCATAACATGAAACAGGCTAAGGTCAAGTTCTTCTAATGTTTTAGATGGAAGAAACCTTAAGGCAAATGCTGACAGTGGGAAAAGTGGTAAAGAGGAAAGTCTTGGAATTCCTGCTTGGATTATCCATCAAAGAAGCATTGTAAGGGCTCAAAGCTTCAAAACATAAACTTTTCTGACCACATTCTTATCCCTAAAAGGAACATAAGGACCTACATCAAACAGATGTTTTGAAAACTAATGGCATTGCATATAATCAATTAGCATATTTCTGCATGTAGTAAGCATTCAAGATAGCAAAGTTATATCTTAATACCTTTAACTTGAGTGGATTTAGCTCAACACATGTCCTCAACAGATCAGGAAAAAGAAAGAAAAATACCTCATTTGTGTGGTCATTAAATGAATTCAGGTCTTGGAATGAGCTTGGGAAAGAAGCTATGAATTTCTGGTCCCTTGGGCAGCCTCAGCCCCTGCGTGTTTCACATACCGCAACCATCTCCCAACCCCTGGGAGATGTATAAAG
The DNA here is from genome assembly GCA_004026965.1 of Petromus typicus. NCBI lineage: Eukaryota > Metazoa > Chordata > Mammalia > Rodentia > Petromuridae > Petromus > Petromus typicus. Next base: position 45,268 of record PVIR01001241.1, on the reverse strand, counting down.
CACGTCTTTGTTATCCACTATTCTTTTAAATGTGGGCCAGCTACTTCATCTGGTGTCCACATGGGAAAACATAAATCTGCTCTGATTTGGGGAGGAAAAACTAGATTGATCTGCTTGTGTAGAGATATAGGTTGATGTTTTCATTTGATTGATCATTAGCATGACTGTAAGATATCAAGTGAAATTTTGATGAATGCCATTTTTGCATTAAACTTTGACACTATATTCTGATTCTCTCATTAGGTATATAGGCACTTTAAATACCATCACTGTCATTATCAGCACGATCAATGTCATTTTCACTGATGTCTTGTCTCAAGTCCCCTCTTTTGTCATTGTACTCATTCTTTTACCGAATGCATTTAGCAAGTCAGTTCTTTACATGTTGTGTGATCCAAATCACCCAGAGAACATCTTGTAGAGGGAGGTACTGAGTCTTCATGGCTGTAGCAGTTCATCAGTCAGCACATACTTAGTGATGAATTCCAGGCTCTTGTGTTCCTTTCCCACAGTTGGGAATAAGTGGAGATCACTGAAGAACTGACCATAGGAACATAATTTAAGGGGGCACAAAAATCTCAATGATCAAATCATATATCAACATAGTAGTCAAACATTAAATATTATGCAAAAATATTTGCAATGAAGAAAACATTAAAATGTTAAAGACAAGACCAGTATCAAAATAGCTTATCCTGTTATTGGCCTTACATTCCTGGGGTTCTTCCACTACCCAGAATGTACCCTCAACTTGTTCATGCTTCATAGCCCCTTGTGTGATAATGGAATGAAAAACTCAGTTTAATTTGGTTATTTATTCCTAAGCCAAGCACAATTCGAAGAACTGGAGATTCACAGAGAATAACCAGGCATTTTGCTTCTACAGAGTTTGAATTTATTGTGGAAACTGGTAATAAACAGATAAATAAATAATAAATGAATAAATAGCAGAGTATCTCAGATACATTAGATAATGGGACTATGGTCGATATTTCAATCTCAAAATGCAAGGAGCAAGTGATGGGTTCCTGAGAGAAAGTGTGGTATTCCACATACAGAGGGGCCACCAGAGGCAGTAGGAAAAAAAACTTTTTTTCTAGGACAAGACTGTGAAACACAATAGCTTGCTAGCCAGAGGGAAGGAGTTCATATGTGTAGCTGGAGGATACTGAGCCATTTCTGGCAGCATTTGCCATAACAATAGCAAGCGAGAGAGGATTCTGATAGGAAGAAGGGAGTTTTAGATAATGGCCAGTAACGTCAGCATTAGGCATCCAGTTTTTAGTAAAATTGTGAGGAGCGGAATACTGTCAGAAGAAAATGTCTGTATGGAGGTGATCGTTATGACAGAGAACGTGGGAAGGAATGCAAAACAGCACTGAGTTTGGAGAAAACAGTAACTTTTTCTCACTCTTCCTAGTGATAGGAAAGCAAATGTCAGACCAATGGCTAGAGAAAAGAACTGCTAATATACACCTTAATTTCATACCAAAAAATAATTCATAATTCCAAAACCTAACAGCATTTTTTCTTGTTCATATACCACCGGTTATAAGATCATACCGCACAGTAATGGAATATGGAATCCAGTTGGCACATCTCAAGCCTAACTAACAAACTGGTTAATGTTGCTAAAGATATATTTGTCATGCTAATGTTGTCAAGTTGGAAAATACCAAACCACAGATGTATGGGTGATCTGGATTACTGCAATGGTTATATGATTATTGCACCTGACTTTTTTTGTAGGGTAAGAACTGTGATATCCTAGTGACTGACACACTATGTTCCAGCTTTTCTCCTTACAGGTGCCAGCTCAGTGATCATGTGGTTCCTCCTGCAAATTATTATAGGAGCAAAGCTTCCCAATACCTTGTCTCTATATACATAAAGCAAAGTTTGTCTAACCCTCAATATTAGTTCCTTCATCTACTGGCTGCCTACTAAACCAGGGCTACCTACCGGTTCTGACGTTTCAAGGGTAGAATAAAAAGCAAAATAAAGATACATCTTCCTTTCCAGAATAGTAAACCTCCTAACTTTCAATAAAGTTTTAAAAAAAATATTATGAAACAAGGAGAAAATGTTCAAAGGGAAAGTGGAACAAGGGAGCAGGGGAAAGCAAAGAAGGGAAGGAAAAACTTTTATGGTAAAAAGGAAAAAATGGACACAAAGTTTATATATATAGGGAGTGGGAGTTGAGGGAGGGCTGGGGAATGGGAAAAAATAAGAATCAAGATATATTGTGTACAAGTACAAATTTTCAATGATGAATATGTTCATAATGTATTCCTAAATGTACTAATAAACTCAATTTATTAAAAATAATAATAATTTTCAGGGCTGGGATTTTAGCTAAGTGGCACTGGACCTGGTTGGCAAGTGCAAGGTCTTGAGTTTGATAACCTAGTTCAAACTGAAAAAACTACTGAAGGATGTGGTGGGAAGAGCTGAGTCCTGGGCTGTAGAGGATGGTACTGCCTCTGGATTGAGTTCATATGAAGAAACACTTGGGACAAGGATCTCAATGCAGGTAGTAGTTTTGGGAGGTGATTCCAGGAAGCCTAGTGAATGAGTGGAAAATAGAAACAAGAAATGAAGTAAAGGAAATAAAAATTTTTTGGACCAGTTTATTCCCTGTGGGCAACTGGGAGTTGCCTGGGAACTTCTTGGATGCCCTGTAGAAGATACATTATAAATTTCCCATCAGGGTCTGAAGAACATGGCTGCTTTTCCATCAAATTCTATCCTCAAATGGAAAGTCTTTCCTGGTCAATGTTAGTCAACACTTTCAACCTGTTTTGTGCATTGATAACTATGTCTGGGAACATGCAGAGAGAAGTGAGGTGCTCTTATGGTTTGTATCTAGATGTCCCCCTAAAGCCTCATATGCTCATAGATGAGGAGTTTTGAAGGTGGACGGATTAGAATATGTGGTGTTGGGATGAAGGATGTGACACGGGATTAAGAGTTGTTCTTTGGATTAAGGATGTCTCACCCCAGGTATGGGCTGCAAAAGATAGGAACCTTGGATGGAATATTAAGTGAAAGAAAGAAGACTGCTGCTGCTGCTCTATTCCTTGCTGGCTCTGCCTGCTCTGCTACACAATGAACTGTTTCTCCTATATGATGCCCCTCTGCCGGGCCAACTTGCCTCAGAGCCATACAACTCCGGACTGCAAACTCTGCAGGCTGTGTGCTGAAGCAGAACTTTTCTCCTATAACTTTGGGTGTTGAGTATTTTGTCTCAGCCAGGAGTAACCAAGGCAGACACTCTTGGGATAGACACCCTGGGAACTGTCTACAAGTGACCTTGACAGTGGCCCAGAGATTGGTAGGGTCAACTGAATAGAACCTTCATTTAAAACAGTTTTCCTTGAAATCTCTGAATCACTGGGGTCTTATATTCCTAATTCCTTACAAGCATCTCCTTTTTACTTCTGCAAACTTTTGAATGTTCCTTAAAATGTGAAAATTATGATTTCTGACAAGGAGTGAAAAAGAAACTTGTTTTTCTTCCAGCACCTTGTTGCACTAGCTCTTTGGAATGGATGACTTCATTCATCAACTTCTTTGTCTATATTTTTAAAGTGCTACATTCTCCTTCTTTGGCAGAAAAGGATCAAAGAGCTCCAGCCTGCAAAGCTAGTGTGTTCATGAGGAATGCAAAGACTGTTCCTTGAAGATAAAGAGGTGTCTACTCTCTGTAGAGGCAAAGTGGTGACCCCAAATCTGACAGAGGAGGGACATGGAATTGCTGAGTCATCAAAGCCAAAGCAGCAAGATACAAACATTTGCACTGTGGATACAACCAGAATTCCAATCTCGGGAGGAAGGAGGGAAGGTGAGCAGCCTAAGGCTCAAAATCCAGTGTTGGGCAGAGAATAAGAGCTGTTAACTTTTTATACATTCCCTGCACACCCCCATCTCATCATTCCTTCCAGATTATCCTATTAACTCAATTTTGTTTGTTTAGTTTATTTTTGTTCCTGGCTTAAAACGTTTCCTTGGGTTAGAGTTCCATTTTTCTTCTGAATTTAAAAGTTATACTCTTCATAACTCAAACAACAACATTTTGGCAGGAAGTTAGCAGAAACATATGGGCCTTAGCATTTTGATGGCCAGACTGGCTTCTGCCAAAACATTTCTTTGCTGTCACGTAGATGGCTGCAATGTTTGGGACTGTTGGGGAATCATCCCACACAGCTCAGACTAGGGAATGTGGCTGCCTAGCAGCCTTTGTGCAGATTGAAGGACTGCTCACCCTGAGGGTTTCCAAGAGTACGAGGGTGGTGAGGGAGTCAGTGCCTTTGTGCTGTACAAGTTCTTGGTGATAGCCCCTAACTGTGGCAGCTCCTAGGCAGGGACAGGACAGCAAGAGAATGAATAGGAAGATACTGACTTGAAATTAAACCAGAAAACAGAAACCACACTCTTCTTAAGAAGAGACAGTTTAACACAAGGTGTTGGTTGGTAATGAAGAGTAATAATCAAAGGAGACAGTAAGGTAACCCAGAAGTTAGTCGGGGTAGAAATTCGTTCTCATCTCTGAGTAGAAGGGAAGAGGGAGGGTGGTTACTTTAACTCAGGGGAAATCAGAAGCCTGATGGGACTTTCCAGGGAAGTCTAGAGTCAAAGACTTACTAACTCTAGAGATACCTCCTGGTCAGGTACACTAGCTTCCCTTTCCTCCAACCTCTAGCCTTCCTGTGCCTTCACTCAGTGAATCAGAAAGCAACAGACACAGGGGCCTGGAATGCTAGTCTACCATACAGAATTGAACAAGGGAAGGGCTGGGATGGATCTCAGAACAAATCCAGTCCAGGACAAACTGCCTAGGGCGGGAAAAATTGACAGCTGCAGTGAAACAAGCCTTCCAACCCTGCAATTTAGATATATGCAAGTCCCAGGCCATTTTTGCGGACCCAAAGAAAACTTTGGTGACAGCACTTCCTGTCACCTCTTTCATGTGATTTCCACTGTGTTCTGATGTACCGGCAGCTCTCCAGTTAGTACATTAGAAAGTGGAGGCAAATGAATTTAAAGGAGGAAGTGGCAGGACATTGTTCAGACTGTGTGACTGCAGTACCCACTCTCCACTCTCCCCATCACCTCCTGGACCCTATCCCCCGCCTCCTCTGCAATCTGCTGTTCTGCTCCTCATCTCCTACTGGCAGCAGAGCTCTAGGTCTCCACCATGACTTAGAAGCCCTTTCTAGGAGTCTTTTTTTTCAGAAGTTACTTCTAGTAATATCCTAGTTTCAAACCATGAACCTTGGGTCCTCTGTTTCTCCACTGCTCTTTGGTTTCAGTGTTGTTTGTCCATTCCTGGCCCTTTCTCTCTTTGTACTTATGTAGGCATATAGTTGTGTGGGTGATGGCAAATGTTCATTTCTTTTGTTTTCTGATTATAAAACTGCCTTATTTTCCCTTTCAATTCATGTCAAGTATTTCTACTGGATATGTACTTCTATTACAACCCTACATTGAGTTATACATTAATAACCCAAACCTCTGATAAACTCATCTTGCTTCTGTTTCATTTTTAGGCAGTTGGGACCCCAAGGACTATCTACTATACAATTAAGGTGACAAGCAGAGGGCAGTGGGTGGCAAAGGATAGTTCTTTAGACAGAAGATGCTCAGCACTTTGAGGATGCCGCTAGTGGTGCTCCAAGCTGAAATGAACTGGTTCTGTGGATTTCAGAGGACAGAACACTGCAAAGAGGCCCAATCTGCAGGCAAATATTTACCTCTTCTGAAACAAGAAGCCTGACTTTATGAAGGGCCATGGCAGTAGAACACATGGGAATCACAGTGTGACTGTTTAGACATGGTGAAATGAAACCACAAAAGAATGAAGAGAAACTGGAATGTCATGCTGAAGGACAGATATCCCACACAAATATTAAAAAAATCAGAGCTATTAAGAGAGTAGCTCAGCTTTCCAGAAGGGACCTCATTCAGTTACACAGGTGACATATACAGAGGCCAGAGACACCAAAGACAACTTGTGCTTGTACCTAAGGTGTCTATCATGTCACAGGGAATGACAGAAGTAAACACAAATAAATACAACAAGGGTTATGGGCACAGAAAAAAGTACCCAATTCCCTGGAAGTAGGAGACCACATAAGAGGCTTCTTAAATGAGGGAGACATAGATCTCTCAAGGAAATAAAAATGGAGTCAGGAGATAAAGCACAAAAATAGAAATAGAGTTCACTTTCTGAAGGATTTTTGTATATGAAAAAATATGCTTTCTTTTGTCCACAACTAATGGAATGCATTTTAAAAGGTTTAAATAGAAGAGCTATATGAAAATATGTGACATTAAAGAGGTTATTCTAATAATAAGGCAGATGATGGATTGAAAAGGAATCAAGAGAAAGCAGGAAGGAAGTTAACGTGGTGCTTTGATAAACCAGCAAAAAACAAGAAAGACCTAGAGTGAGATATTAGCAGTGGATAGGGCTAGAAAAGATGAAGGGCTGAAAGTGAGACTGGGAGAGAGACTTACATCCAATTATTAGGTTTAAGAACTTTGAAGGTTTCCATTTTCTAAACAAGGACAGCAGTTTAAGGCAGGTGGTATATTCATTAGCATTGACTTGAGTCACTGGAGTGGAGAAATGTCTTTAACCAAGGAAGACATTGGCGACAAGGACAATGAGGTTGAAACTATCAGGAATTCCAACACTTAAGGAGATGAGAGAAGAGAACTTGGTAAAAAGAGCCAGAGAGAAACAAGGCAATGTTCCACATCCTTGGAGTCATGGGAAAGTATCATCAAGATAGTTAATATCACCAAAAAGCTGCCATGAGATAAGAACTAAAGTGTTTCCATTGATTTTGGTAAACAGAAAGTCATTGGTGAGTCTTTTTTTTTTAAATTATTCTGCTTGAGTGGGAATTGGGCTATCTGACCTTGAACAAGTAATTTAATAACAACCTCTCTTGCATTTACCTTCGTGAGAGGTAAATGAAATCTTCTCCCATCAGACAAGTCCCCTCTGGAATTTACTTCCTTGAAATTTTCTTGCATCCATGGTGCTCTAATATATTTTCAAAATATATGATCTTAGAGGAAAGACAATCTTTTCACACATTCATATTAAAAAAAAAAAGCTATGGGTATAGTTCAGGGGTAGAGTGCAGGTCTACGATATGCAAAGCCCTGGATTTGATCCCTTGCACTGAAAAAAAATTTAAAAAGAGTGTTGATAGTATGCTCTTCACAAACTCAAAATGGATCACAGACTTAAATGTAAATCACAAATCTATAACACTTCTAGAAGTTTACACTGGCAAAAACCTAGCTGACCTGGGGTATGGAGATGACTCTTGAGATACAACACTGAAGATATGATCCATGAGAAGAGCTATTATTTATAAACTGGCTTTCATGAAATTATAAAACTTATGCTTTGCAGACTTGGAGAAAATACTTGCAAAACCTACCTAGGGAGTTTTATGAGTCCCTTTTATAAAAGTACTAATGTCATTTGTGAAGCCTTTACCCATTTAACCTAAACACTTATCAAAATTCTCTCCTGATACCATGACAGTGGGGATTTGATTTTAATCTAAATATTGTAGAGTAATATATTCATTGTACAGCATTAAGAGAAAATGAATATGTAAATGAGTTCTAGAATGTAGGTAGATACTGTGAGATAGAAAATATTCAAAGGGAAATGAATGTAAGGGCAAATAACAAGGGGTAAAATAATGAGATGATAATAAAAAAGAAAAGAAAGAAAGCTTATATATAAGGGGTGGAGGTTGTAGGGTGGGTAAGAGCATAGGAAAAAATGAGGATTAAGTTGTGCCTCATGTGCCTAATGAGGATTAAATTTTCATTGTTGAGTGCAATCTTGATATGTATATATAATATACCAAAAAAGATTTGATTAAAAAAAGTGAACAGCCTCATTTTAAAATGGTCAAAAGAGCTGAAGAGATACTTGACCAAAGAAGATATACAGAAGGCAAACAAGTATAGGACAAGATGCTCAACTTACTACATCATAAGTAAATGGTAAGTTAAAATGAGAGAATACAACATTCCTATTAATATGGTCAAAATCCAAAACATCAGATGTGAGAGAGGATGTGGAGAAACAGGGACTCTCTTTCAAGACTGGTGGGAATACAGAATGACATACCATTTGGAAAGCAGCTTGACAGATTCTTACAAAACTTAGCATAACCTTACCCTGAAATCCAGCAATCATACTTCTTGATATTTACTCAAATGAGACAAAAACATATGTCCATAGAACACTTGCACATGGACGTTTATAACAGTTTTATTTATGAGTGGCCAAAGTTGGAAACAACCAAGATGTCCCTTAGTAGGTCAGTGGATAAATAAACTGGTATGTCCAGACAACAGGATTTTATTCAACGTGAGAAAAAGTGATTCATCAAGCCACCACACAATGTTGAAAAGTCTTTAATGCACATTAAAAAGTAAAGGAAGCCAACCTGAAAAAGATACACACTACTATATATGATTCTTACTGAGCAATATTTTGGAAAAAAACAAAATGTGGGGGCTAATCAAAGATCAGTGCATTCCAGAGCTTTTGGAAGAGGAAGAAAAGTTGTCTTAGTAACTTTCTTGTTTCTAAGACAAAGTACCTATTATCCATAACTTAAAGAAAGAAAGGTTTGTGTTGGCACACAGTTTGTAGAGATTTAAGCCCATAGTTAACTGATTCTGAGGCAGAGGGACATGGAAAAGGAGGCTTGCTTATTGCATGGCAGAGGCAACCAGGGAAAGATTAATGGAGGAGAGATGATATGTATCCTCCTGGGTTTTTCCTCTGATATCACACTCTGCTATAAACCCATCAGTGGAATAACCCAGTCATGAGTACCATGCACTCATTATATATATGTATATAAACAACCATGGAATATAAAACATGAAGAGTGAACACTAGCTAACCATAGACTTTGGTTGATAGTCATGTTTCAATGTAGGTTCATCAATCTTTTCAAAGGTTAGTAGCTTTTTATCACTGTAACAAAATATCCATGTACATCAACTTCTAAGGAAGAAAGATATCTTTGGCTTATTATTTCTGCTGTTTTAGTGCATAAATACTTGGCCTTCTTGCCATTAGGCCTGTAGAAAGGCAGTATATCATGGTGGATAAAATGTAGTAGTGGGTACTGCTCGACTCAAGACAACTGAGAAACAGAGAGCAGACGGGGTCAGGGTTCCAATATCCCTTCCAGTATGCACCCAGTGACCTAATTTTCTTTTATCTTTTCTCAATAGCAATACAGACTTACTGCCTGGTAGTGCAAACCTGGGTAACATGTATTCATTTGGGGATATTTCTAAGTTTTCTTTTCTTTTTTTTTTTTTTTTCACAGCTCAGGAAGCTGGTATGTTGAGTAGGTTGAGCACTTCAAACTACTTCTCCAAGGTTTAGGAGTGGGAAGCATTTACAGGTTGATCAAACTAACAAAACTGAACTGTAAACAAGGCAAAGATTATCCTTATTTCTATTTTTTTTCCAGCATTGTATTTGAGAACCTAAAGAGTGTGACAAGGTGACAAAAAGGAATAAATATTGGTTCAAAGATGTAAAACTGTCTTTTTCTTGCATACAAAATGATTGTGAATATAGTTGAATTTGTAATCTATTAAAACTAATCTATTAAACTCACTACACTTTGTTATAAGTTAACATACCCTTAATTAAACACTAATATGATTAAAGTATGTAAATGGATGTGATTTTTAAATTTAGAATCACCAAAAATAGTTATGAAGGTGAAGAAATTTATAGATTTACATGGTTAGAGTTTAAGACTTTATTAGGTTATTCAATTCAGTGTGATGTTTAGCTATTAAATAAAAAAGAAAGGTTTAGAAAAAGACTACTGCATTCAATCAATTTTCAACTGTCACTCAGGTGCATTTCAATGAAAAAAGGAAGGTCTTTTCAATAAACAATGCTGAAGCAGAAGGATATTCCTATAGGAACAAGTAAACTTTGACCACTAACTCATACATATAAATTAATTTAGATCTAATCATAGACTACATGAAAGGATGTAAAATCTCTAGGTGCTACAGAAAAGAGGCAAAACATAAGTGACCTTGTGGTGCAGGGAGGTTTCTTAGGGAGAATGTAAAATGCACTAAGCAAAAAAAGTTATAATTGCACTTCATCAAAATTTAAAACTTCTCATCAAAAAGACATGTTAAAGAAAGTAAAAGTGAAAGCCTTTGGCTATGATGCAATATCTGCAATGCATGTATCTGGTAAAGGATAAATATCCAGAATATATAATAAACTATAAGCCAATAAGAAAAAGACAAATACCCTAACACAATAATTGGCAAATTTCTCAACAGCACCTCAGAAGATAAGATACCCAAATATCTTATAATATATGAAAAAGCACTGAACATCATCCATCATCATGAAGCTGAACATTAAAACTACAATGAGAAACTATTATATATCTGCAGGAATGATTATACATTAAAATGACTGATAAAATGAAGTACATGCTGAAAAGGATGTTAGACAAGTGAAATTCGCATAGGTTGCCAGTTGAAATGTAAAACCACTTTCTGGCCAACAGCAGAAGTCACTGCACAACCCCCAGTGTTGAAAAGTAAAAGTACTTTTACTACTTTTCAAAACTGTTTGGCAGCTCTCAATAAAGTTAAGTATACACTCACCTTATTATAAGAGTTTTTATCCTGTATATACAGTCAAACTAAATGAGAGTACATGTCCACAAATCAGTTAGTTGAAGAATATTTATAGAAGTATTATTCAAGGTATCATCAAACTAAAAATAATCTAACATCAACAGAATAGGTGAGCATAGTTTGATGTATATATACAATGAAATAATGTTATAATAAAAAGTATAAAAATTAGTAAAACAAAAATCTAGATACATCTCAAAAACATCATGTTAAGAAAAATAAGACAATCAATATTTACATACACTATTATTCCATTTGATAAATAAAAAAACAAGAAAAATTAATCTATGGTAATAGATGTCACACTACTCCTTACCTTTGGGGACAGTTATTGATTGAGATAGACATAAGAAAAATTTCTAGCAAAAGTAATTCTTGGCAATAAAAGCATGGCGGGGTGGTATTATAGTCCCCACCTTGAAACTATACTATAAAGCTACTGTGATAAGACAACATGGTATTGGCAAAGAAACAAACCAGATGTAGAAACAACTCCAGACACAGTAAACTATCTCATCTTTGATAAAGAAGCTAAACACTTCACCAGAGCAAAGATAGCTTTTTTAATAAATGGTGCTGAAAAAACTGCAACTTGATGCCAAAGATTAAAACTAGACCTATATCTTTAACCATGTACAAATCTGAAATTGAAGTGGATTATATATTTAAATATTAAAACAGAAACACTAAACCTGCAGCAAGATAGGGAAGGTAGAATTCTTGGAGACACAGGTGTAGTGAAAGACCTTAAGAACAAAACCTTAGTCTCATGAGAACTAGAAGAAAGAATCTACAACTGAATCTCATCTTATTAAAAAGCTTCTGGACCTCAAGAAAAACCAACAACAAAGCATTTTAGGGGAAATGTGGGAAAAAGTTTTACCAGCTGTTTTTCAGACCAAAAAATATAAAGAACTTAGCTTCATGTCATTGAGACCAGGCTAGTAGCCCCTAGGACCTTCATTGCCACGTGGGTGAGTTTGGGTAAGCATCGTGGGGGTTGTGCAGTGACTTCTGCTGTTGGCCAGCAGCCTTCCTGTTACTGGGTCAGAAACTCCTAAGATCCCCATTCCCATGTGGAACGGTCTGGGTAAGTGCTGTGGAAGTTGTGCAGTGACTTTTGGTGCAGGCCAGCAGAATAGAAATTTGAAAAAAATGTAAAAACCTAGATACAAAGGTCATCACCAAAGGGGAATTCAGGGAAATGGAGCAAACTGAAGCTCAAACACCAGGACACTGAGCTGGTAACAAAAGCAGATCTAGTAAAATGGAAATCAGAACTGATCTCTGAAATGCAAATGGAGATACTGTCAGTGAAAGATATGTTTAAAGAGGAGATCAGGGACACAATAGAATCTGAGATAACAAAAGCAATGGAATCCTTTAAACAGCTTCAAGCAGAGTTCCAGGTGATTAAAAATGAGAATGAAAGTTTGCGAGGTAGAATGAATGAAGCTGAGGACCAAATTTCAGAACTAGAGGATAGGATTGAAACCAATGAACAGGAAAGACATAATTTATGGAAAATGGCAAGGGGCCATGAGAAATCAGTCCAACATCTCCTAGATGATTCAAAGAAGAAAAACATAAGATTGATTGGAGTCACTCAGGAAGCAGAAGACAATACAAAAGACATGAAAAAACAAAAACAAAAACAAAAAAAACCTATTCACAGAGATAATGGCAGAAAACTTCACAGCAAAAGGAAAATAATTTAACATACAGATAAATGAGGCATGTAGAATTCCAAAAGGCTGTGATATAAAAACAAACAAACAACAACAACAACAAAAAACCCTACACCAAGGCCTTTAATTATCAAGGTTCCAGATATCCCACAAAATAATAAAATATGGAAAGCAGTTAGAGGAAAGAAAAAATAATCACATACAAAGGGAAGCCCATCAGGATCACAGCACACTTTTCAGCACAAATGCTCACCGCAAGGACAGCCTGAAGTGAAGCATTTCAACTCTTGGAGGGAAACAACCTCCAAACTAGACTGATGTATCTAGCAAAACTATCTTTCAAAATCGATGGGAAAATAAGATTCTTCCATGACAAAGAACACTTGAAAAACTTAACAAATATAAAACTTGCATGCCAAAAATTCTGAATAATATCTTGAAAAAAACAATGAAGGTCACAAACTCATGAGACCCAGAAGAGTGAACTCATTGCACAAGGCAAGAAACTGAATGAAAAGAGGAAAAGCAAGCAAAAAAGAAAAAAAAAAAAAAAAAAAAAAAAAAAAAAAAAAAAAAAAAAAAAAAAAAAAAAAAAAAAAAAAAAAAAAAAAAGCCAAGAACAGGAAAACAATAGGACAAGTATCAATCAGGCCATGTCAGTCATAACCATTAATGTCAATGCCTTCAGTGTGACACAGACTGTCAGGATGGATTAAGAAACAAGACCTTACAATATGCTGCACACAAGAAACATACTTAATCCAGAAAGAAAGCCATAAACTGAAAGTAATAGGATGGAAAACAATTCTCCATGTGACAGGAAACTGAAAAAAAGCAGGAGTGGCTACCTTGTTTGCAGACAAAAGAGATTTCAAAATTGATTAAGAGAGAAAATGAGGACACTACATCCTTGTAGAGGGAACAGTCCAAGTGAAAGAGATGACATTCATAAATACTTATGCACCAGATTTCTAGTGCACCCACCTATATAAAACAATTATTCATGGAAATGAAAAGCCAAATAAGCACTAATACAATAGTATTAGGGGACTTCAATACCCCGCTGTCACAAATAGACAGATCAACTGGACAAAAGATTGATACAGAAATACTTGAGATAAGCCAAACTTTTGAACAAATGGACTTAATCGATGTCTACAGAGTATTTCACCCTACAAAGTCAGAATATTCATTCTTTTCAGCTGCTCGTGAGTCATTCTCCAAAATAGATCACATGTTAGTTCATAGAATATATGTAATTAAATGAAAAGGAATTGAAGTTATCTCCTGTATTCTGTCAGGCCATAGTGTCTTGAAATTGGAGCTGAATAGTAAAAGAAACTCCAAGAACCTAACAAACACATGGAAACTGTTCAGTCTGCTGAACAACCAACAGGCTGCAGAAGAAATGAAGCAGTTTTTTACAATTAAATGATCACTCTAGTACAACATACAAGAATTTATGGAACACAATAAAAGCACTTCAATGAGGGAAATTAATAGCAGTGAACACCTACATGAGGAAATCAGAGCAGGCTCAAATAAACAATCTAATACTGAACCTCAAGCTACTAGAAAAAGAGGAGCAAGACAAACCCAAAGCTCATACTAGGGAGGAAATTATAAGAATTAGAATAGAAATTGATGCAATGAAGATTAAGAGAATGATACAAAAAAATCAGTGAATCAAAAAGTTGATTCTTTGAAAGGATAAACAAAATTGACAAACCCATAGCCAGTCTTATCAAACAAAAGAAAGAAAAGGCTCAAATCCAGGCTATTAGGAATGAAAAAGGGGAAATCATCACAATTCTGCAGAAGTCCAGAGAATAATAAACACCTACTATGAAAATCTGTACTCCAATAAATTGGAGAATGTAGAAGAAATGGATAGATTCCTAGACACATATAAACTTCCAAAGTTGAATGAAGAAGACATAAAAATGTTAAACATCCCAATATCAATCTGAAAAATCAAATATTTAATAAAAAAATCTACTGACAGAAAAGTTCTGGTCTGATGGCTTTACTTCTGAATTCTACAAATTCTCTTTCAAAGAAGGTTAACGCCACTACTTCTCAAACTCTCTAATGAAATTGAAAGATAAGAAGTGCTCCCAAATTCATTCTTCGAAGCAACCATTACATTGATTCCAAAAAGAGAAAGACAAACACCCCCCCCAAAAAAAAAAAACAAAAAAAAAAAAAGACAAAAAAAAAACCTAAAAAGAAAACTACAGGCCAATCTCTCTAATGCAAACTGATGCAAAAATTCTCAATCAGATACTGGCAAACAGAATACAAAGAATCATCAAGAATATCATACACCCTGACCTAATTGGCTTCATCGCAGGGATGTAAGGATGGTTCAACATATGTAAATCAATAAACATAATACACTACATACACAGACTCAAGGACAAAAACCATATGATCATCTCAATAAATGCAGAAAAAGCATTTGACAAAATCCAACACCGATTCAAGATGAAAACCCTACAGAAAATTGGAACAGATGGACTTTATCTCAACTTTATAAAAGCTATATATGACAAACCAACAGCCAGCATCAACCTAAATGGTCAAAAACTGAAATCTTTCACACTAAGATCAGGAACAAGACAAGGATGTCCAGTGTCACCATTTCTGTTCAATATAGTACTAGAAACATTAGCCACAGTAATTAGACAAGAGAAAGAAATACAAGGAGTAAAGACAGGAAAGGAAGAATTGTCATTATTTGCTGATGACATGATGCTCTATATAGAAGATCCAAAAAAAGCAACCAAAAAACTGCTAAATTTAATTGCCAAATTTAATACTGTAGTTGGATACAAGATCAGTGCTCAAAAATCAACCACCTTTGTATATACAAACAACAGACTCACAGAAAGAGAAATTGGGAATTCAAGCCCTTTCACAATACCATCAAAAAAAAAAAAAAAGAGAAATAGATAGGGATTAATCTAACAAAGGACATGAAACATCTTTGCTCTAAAAACTACATCACTCTGAAAAAGGAGATAGAAGATATCAGAAAATGGAAAGACATCCCTTGTTCCTAGGTAGGAAGAACCAATATCATCAAAATAGATGGATATACTCCCACAACTACTATGTAGATTCAATGCAATCCCAATCAAAATTCCAAAAATATATTTGACCAACCTAGAGATAACAATCCAAAAATTCACCTGGGTCCACAAAAAACCTAGAAATTGCAAAAGCAATTTGTTACCTTGTTCTAGGTAACAAGGACATGATGGGAGGTATCATGATCCCCAACATGAGCCTATACTACAAAACCACTATGATAAAAAATTGTATAGTACTGCAAAGTAACAGACTCAGGGATCAGTGGAATAGATTAGAAAATACAGAAACAACTTCAGATATACTAAGACGTCTTATTTGACTAAGAAGCCAAATATTCTCAATGGAGGAAAGACAGCCTCTTTAATAAATGGTGCTGGAAAAATTGGGCTTTAACCAGTCACAGGCTAAATAAAGCTAGCCCTATCTCTTTCACTATGTACTAAACTAAAATTAAAGTGTATTAGAGACCTAAATATTAAAACAGAAACACTTACTGGAAAACAGCTTAGGTAGAACTCCTGGAGACACTGGCTTAGGAAAAGACTTTATGAACAAAACTTCTATAGTGTGTGAACTGGAAGATGGGATCAACGAATGGGATCTCATCCTATTAAAAAGCTTTTGTGCAGCAAAAGAAACCACTGGAAGAATGAAAAGACATCCGCCAATATGAAAAAATATTTTTACCAGCTGTTCCTTGGAAAAAGGGGTACTATCTAGAATACATAGAGTTTAAAAAACCAAGCCTCCCCTAATTTAAGGCTTTTTTCATAAA
The DNA here is from genome assembly GCA_004026965.1 of Petromus typicus. Taxonomy (NCBI): domain Eukaryota; kingdom Metazoa; phylum Chordata; class Mammalia; order Rodentia; family Petromuridae; genus Petromus; species Petromus typicus. Next base: position 28,963 of record PVIR01001241.1, on the reverse strand, counting down.
TGGGTATCGAAATAAACAGATACTTTTCAAAGGAAGAAGTAAAAGCACCTAAGAAGCATATGAAGAAATGCTCAACATCACTGACCATCCAAGAGATGCAGATGAAAACAACACTGGGATTTCATCTCACTCCACAAAGAATGGCTGCTATCTCAAAATTAGCCAGCAACAAATGGTAACAAGGCTGCAGAGAAAAAGGAACACTTCTCCCCTGTTGGTGGGAATGTAGATGGTAAAACCACTATGGCAATCAGTGTGGAGATTTCTCAAAAATCTAGGATTAGAGATTCCATTTGACCCTGCTATTCCCCTATTAGGGAAATACATGAAAGAATTAAAAGAGTCATATTATAGCAACATATGTGCACCCATGTTTATAGTAGCACAGTTTGTGATAGTTAAATCTTGGGACAAACCAAATGTCCATTAACTGATGACTGAATAAAGAAGATATGGGTTTTTAAAATATACATATAAAGTGAAGAATTATTCTGCCGTAAAGAATGACAAATTTGAGTCATTCATACTCAAATGGATGTACCTCAAGGACATACTCATACGTGAAATAAAGAGGTCACAGATGTGATAATCCTATATCTTTTCTCTGATCTAAGGAACTGAAAATGTAAATGAGTTCTAGAATATATGATAGATATTATAAAACAGAAAATATTCAAAGGGAAATGGGGAGGGGTAAGTAATGAGGGGAAATTAAAAATTGTGATATCAAAAAAAGGGAAACAAAGCTATATGGGGGGTTAGGTTGTGTAGGAGAATGGCAAAAAATGAGAATCAAGCCATGTCATATACTGGTACAAATTGTAATTGTTGAGTGTGATCATGATATGTATATAAACTGTACCTATTTCACACTTAAAAATTTTAAAAAATATATAAGGAACTTTAACAATTAAACTTTCCCGAGTAAACACTCAGTTCAAGAAAGAACATCTGATATGAACAGATATTTTTCAGATGAAATAAAAGCAGCAAAGAAAAATATTCAACATCACTAGTAATTTGAGATGCAGATGAAAACAACACTAAAATTTTATCTCAATCTAAAAAGAATCACTACTATTGTGAAATCAACCAACAACAAAAGCTGGCAGGGTCCTGGGGAGAAAGGAATCCTTAGTTCATATTGATAAGAATGTAGACTGGTGCAACCACTGTGGATATCAGTGTGAAGATTCCTCAATAAACTATGATTAGAGGTCCCATTTGACCCTGCTATTTCTTTGCTGGATATATTCGTGAAAGAATTAGAAGCATCATACAGCAGTGACATGCGGACACATGTTTATAACAGCACAGTTTGTAATAGCTTCATCTTGGAAATAGATAGGCCAAAGGCCCATCAGCTGGAGACTGGATGAAGATATGTGCAGTTTTTTAAAAAATAAAATGAAGTATTACTGAGTCTTAAAGAATTTATAATTATAATTTATAAATTAGAGACATTTATAGATTAACTGGTGAACATTGAGGCCATACTCCTAAGTGAAATAAATAGGACACACATTTCTCTAGTATGAGAAACTGAAGGTGTAAATGAGGTCAAAATGCATGGTAGGTATTGTGGAATAGGAAGAAAATGTTCAAATAGGAGAAGGAATTTGGGAAGGCTGCGGGGGAAAAACAAAGAGGGAAAGGAAAAATTTGAAGGTAAAAAGGAAAAACACAGAAACAAAGCTTATGTACATGAGGAATAGGGGGAGGGTGAGAGAATGGGAAAAAAACGATTCAAAATATATCATACACAGGTACAAAGTCTCAATGATGAATGTGATCATAATGTATACCTAAAATGTACCAATAAACTCAATTTTAAAAATAAAATTCAGATTGTACAAGTTTGTATCCTGATTAAAATTCTTCGTGACTGTGATTACATATAGCAACAAACACACTTAAACTCCTTCCCAAAGCTGAAAAAGTCCTCGAGAGTCATGTTTTCCCAATCCACTTCCCTTAATTCACCTTGCTCCCCCGAGCACCCTCCAGTACTCTGTTGCCCCTTGAGTTCTTCCTTTTACCAAACTCACCTCTGCTTTGATTTTTACATAAGTTCCCTGCATCTAAAATATTATTTATGTGTCAAACTCCTTTTCCTTTAGATCTTAGATTTCCTAGGAGAGTATCGTGAACCATTCTAAGTAAAGTAGATTTACTTTTTTACTTTGCATTATTTGTCAGTTTTGCATTGTATCTCTTTTCATGATTTTTTCCAATCTTTTTATCTTTTTCCTTTGTTGAGACCTAATCTCCAGGAGGTGGAGGGTGAGACTGTTCTTTGTGTGTCATTTTATCTTCACACCTGATAAATGCCCAGTGCTTGATAAATATCAGTTACTTGAATAACTTTTAAAAATTCTAGGAAAAAAATGAATGTTCTTGGTATGGAAAATAATTAAGGAGGGACAGAGTAACTTTAGATTCCTCTCTCTCTCTCTCTCTGTCCTTTCCTTCTTCCAACTTTCATGTATATATGCCATTTAGAATTCCATCAATGTGAATATTTTTTGTTTTTATGTGTAAGTTACAATATATTTAGTGAGAGTAATTCATCCAGCCGAACATTTAAGATTTATATATATTATACTCTATGAAAATTTAAATAATTCTGTGTGAACTATCCCTTTTTTAATGATAGAAAGTTCAAGAAACTTTTATATTGGACATAATGTCCTGCAAACACCAGACAACTAGATTCCTCAAACTTCACCAATGCGAGGAGTCTTTGGTCTTCATAAGATGTTTTTCTCACCCTGTTGGATACATACTTTTCAAGATGTTCATAATATTTGATATTCCCTGTTTATCAGGACCAGTTACCATATCATTGATATATTAGCCTAACATGATTACAGTAGTCAGTTTTCTTTTCACTGAGACGTAATGCCTGACATCCTCAACTTGAAAAGAGGTTTATAGGTTTGGGTTACAGATCTAAAGGATAAAGTAGATGGTCAGCTGACTCTAAGGAAGGAGTATCCTGATAGAAGGGCATTGCTGAGCAAAACCACCTCATTCTCGCCAGTCAGAAGTCATAGCAGGGCCATAAACAATGCCAGGCAGGAAGAGGTAAAGACCCAGATGTTATCCAAGGTCATAACCCCACAACCACCCAGATACACCCAGAAATGCACTCCAGCAATCTCTTGGGCAGATTCAAGTGACTACTCCTCTCTAACTTTTGCAATGATATTCTTTGGAGTATATAAGGTTGGCACAGTCCTGGGGCATACCTGCAAAAGAACAGGTGCTGCTGTCATTCCTGGGTGAATATGAACTTCTTTTGATCCTCCATTATGAGAAGAATTGGAAGTAATGCTTCCACAAGATCAAAAGCACTATTCCAAGTGTCAGACACTGTTTGATCTGTTTCAGTAAAGGTACCTGCCACATTTGGCACAGCAGCAGCAACTGGGTATCCTGCTTGTTTTATTTTATGGTCACTGACTATCCTTTGCTGTGATTCATTTGACTGAGCGAACATTCCAGTGAATGAAAGGAGAACATGGTGGACAGCATAGCCACATTTTTTATTTTTGAGAGACACTCATCTCTGCTGTTCATCTGGGATGTGACTATACTTTAGTTTTAATTGCTTCCAAGGATGAAAGGTAGAGGTACACACAAGAGCTTCTGTATTCCCCTTATATTGCTCTGATAACAAGTTACCACTCTTAAAACTTAAAATAATAAAAATCATATTACCATTTTGGAGGTTATAAGTCCAAAATAAGTCTTGCTGAGACAAAAATCAAAGTTTTGGCTGAGATCTGTTTATTTTGAGGTCTAGGAAAGAATTGGATTCCTAGACTTTCCCTACCTTCTAGAAGCTCCTTGCATCCCTTCACTCAGGACCCCATCCTCCAATGTCCAAGCCAGTTTCTCCATCAGTAGTTATCTCCCAGACTGATTTTCTCTCTTTTCTCTCTCTTCCAACTTGCACTGACATTCAGCTGCTCAGATAATGTGGAATAATCTTTTCAATTTAAGGTTAGCTGATTAGTAACTTAATTTCCATCCACATCCTCAATGAGCCTCTATCGTTTAATCAAACATTGCAAGAAGTAGGGCAGCACTGTTACTCTGTTTACCTCACTTCCATTATTTTCCCTTATCATAACAAATCAAGTAATGAATATGAGAGTCTATCTAATTCTAGGTAACTACATATTGATGCATTTAGGGACTAGGAAAAGACTATCAGACCCATGAGATTCAGTGTGTGGTGGACCAAAGATATGACTTCATTTGTTTTATGGCTCCCAGGTCCCCCAGAGGCATTTTGGTTTTATGTATTGGTATTACCTATATTCTGGCACCCATAGCCCTTGAAACACCTGATTTCCCCAGGTGTACAGTTATCTGTATATGACCCTAACTCTTATTGGGATGAAATAAGAAAACTAGCTCTTGTGTATTAAGATCTGGTAGCATCATGGCACATTTTCTCCAAGGAAACCAGCCTTCTCTTTAGTTAGGAACTGAGAATAGTGTGAGAGATCACGATTTTCCAGCCTGGCATTTGACACTAAGTTTTGCTCATCCACAATTGATCTTCTTTGACTATTCAAGTCACACAATGCCATCATCTCATATCCAACCTGAAAGAGTATAGAAATTTCAAGTTCTGTTTCATACTTTACTAGATTTCTGCAGGTCAAAGTTTGCTTGTTGTCATTCTAGCTAGGCTGCCTACTATAGAATGTGCATTTACCTTCTGTTGTTCCATCCTACCAGCTGGCCTCCTGTCTGCCAGAAGCTTTCCATCTCCACAGATACTAAATAACCAAGGCTTAGCCTCGCATTCTACCTGCTAACTCACAAGTGACAAGAACCCTCAACTTCCCTCATTCTGCTTTTGTGAGGGAATATTCTCTGGGTGCTCATAAATAGCACAGATATCCAAGTTTTTTTGATGTGGTATAATAAATGCATTCAGAACATCTTCATCTCTGATGCTTTTGACCTTTGTTTAATACACTGCCAAAACAATTCTGGCATCTCCCCATTATTCACCATAGACCTCCAGGAAAAGGTAAACTTGAGAATTAAGATGTCATTTCTGCAATGTTTTAGGCTTGGTTGCAGAAGTCCTTGCCAGGGTTTTAAATCTTGCCTGCACTCATATCAATACTCTTCACTATCCAATCTTATTCTTTCTGAACAGATTCAAATTACATTCCTAGCCTTATTGCTTTGAAACACGTTTGCAGGAATTTAAGCTTTTGGTACATAATTCTCTTTGGTATGGACAATGCTTCCTATGTACACACTGCTAAGAATCAGGCCTAGTTTTTGGAATAGACCAGAGATTGGGAAACAAGAACCCATGGGCTAGATAAATAAATCTTGTAACATTAAGAGACGCAGACTCATTTATTTATATATAATTTGCTTATTTATCCATTTCTGCTTTCATGCCACATTGGCAGATTTGAGCAATAGCAATAGGAACAATTTGCTGCAAAGATGAAAACCTCTAACAAGTTGGCCAGTGCTTAGTCTAGACTAACTTTGGACTATAGAACTTTCTGCAATGACAGAGTTGTTCTATAACCTGCATTTTCCAATATAATAGTCACTGGCCACATGGGGTTACTGAATACTTTAGATTTGGCAATGTGACTGAGAAAAAAGATATTTCCTTTTACTTCTCTGTACTCCATTTTCTTGTATGTAGCTAAAAGCTACTGACACCATATCTAGAGCCAATGAAAAGAATCAGAAAAGGAGTAGAGATGTTAGTGAGAACACAGATCATCTCAAAGAGCAGCAAACTCAGGGATCTTAAGGACTCCTTTCCATGGTCTCCAGAAAATAGAAGGTTGCCTCCCAGTAGGCAACAGAAGGGAACTCCCCCAGCTGTCCAGAGGGTTCAGAAGAATCTCTGGATGTGACAGTGCTCAAGCACATCCACCCAGAAATTCTCAGCTTAGGTCTTAGGATCTTAATTTGAATGTAGAAAACTTTGGAGTGGTGAATTCTCTTTGTGCTTCTCTCAGCCTTACAGTTAAATCTTCTGGATGTTGGAGGTGAGGTTCTCTTTAAACTCTGCCACTGAAGCATTTGAGCTTTCAGACAATATTTTGAGTCAACAGATTATTGATCTGACTTTTATTTTCTTCCTTTCTGTGTACATTAACAATGGCAACTAACAGTTCCATCTCGGTAATTACCTGTCTCATATCTTTCAGACACAAGAGCTATCGCATAAACTGGTACATCACCTTCCATACATTTTTCATTTCAATTCAACACAAATATCAATAATGTCTTAATGACCTCTAAAAAGGATTTTAGACCATACCAGAGGTAATCACTGCCCTATTTATCAGTAACAGAGCCAGTCCCATCCCTCCAATCAGCGCCGTTCTCTGAGTGTATGTTGCCTATAACCACTTTGGATCAACCTTTTTGGCTGAATTCTTCCACAAGCTGACCCTGAGGCAGATTTCAGTGCCTGTGTTTTCCTGGGAGATAATTCCAGGGGAGCAGAGTAAATAAACAGCAAGCAAGGCAGAAAAAGATGGTTAGTCAATACAAGGTGAAGTAGAAGAGAAACAATTAAGATAGATAGAAAGGAGGCAAGGAAAACATCAGTTTTACAAAATTGTACTTTTAAAAGTATTACAGCTTCTGGTACACAGTCATCCAAGGCTGTCTATATTGCCATTCCCTAGGTTAATTTATGCTTCCTTCCTTCCAGGCCCATCACACCCAAAATTTCATGGGGATACTATAAAGCCATAAATGAGTCCAGTTGAATAAGGAAAGAGTGGAAACCTGATCTTAAATATTATGTCCTATATTATATGTCTGCTAAATTTTCACAAACTCATAGGTGGAATTTTTCAGGACTGGCTGGATCTAGGGTATGTGATGCTGAGATTAAGGGTATGTGGTACTAATTTAACCTACAGATTGGTTTAGCATAGTTCTGAGTGTGGACCATAGAAAGCCCCACCCTGGGTGTGGATGGTACTGATTAGTAGGTTTATGGCCTGTATGGACTACAAAGGGAGAGAGGGAAGGCAGGCTGCTGCTGCAGCTGCTGCTTACCAGGCCATGGACTATTTCTCCCCTACAATGCCACCCTACTTTGGAGCCAACTTATTTTGTGGTGGCTGGATATTTTGTCCTAGCAACAAGAAAAGTAAGTAAGACATAAGCTAACCAGATTGAGAGGATCCAAAGCATATTTAAATTATGCATTTTTAAAAAAACAGAAACAAAACTCCGGCTAATATATTTCACCTGTAAATGGGCCACTCTCCTTCTGGGGGTTGGGTGAGTCATCTTTTCTGCAGGTTTCCACTGCCTCAAGAGAAACAAATGTTTCCAGTTTCAGGAAATAGTTACCTCCCTCCCCCCTCTCTCGGACCTGTACTCTGTTTCTTTGAGTGAATACTTACATATTCTCTGTAGTAAATTCCTTTATTTCTCTCACTGATATGTCCTGAAATTTTTTTTCTGTGATAGAAATCAACAACTTGCAACCTCCTCCATGGGTGCAGTGAAACAAGTTTTCCCATCTCCAGCTTGGGGTCTTCTCAGAGGATCTCTATCCATCAAAGCAATTGTACACCTGAAATGTATGAAGTTTAAAACACACCAAGTCGATGAACATGAAGCACAATATATATGAACAGCCTTGGTTTCCATAGGTTTTACTCTTTTTTTTTCATTATTTTTCTTTCTTGTCAATTTTTACCTTTTATTACTATATATTTTCACTGTATATTTTCACTGTAGGGGATTTCATTCTCACTCTTTTAAGAGAAGAGGCTCAGTAAGTGTAAAGCCTTGATCTTGCCTCCAACAGTTCAAAAATGGCAGAACTGGAATTCCAGTCTACTGAAGATTTCAAAGTCCAAAGGAGGTTGGCTGGAGCTCAGGATTGAAAAACCAAGACAAGAGAACAGTAAGGCCAGAATCTCTTTTTTAAAAAATTGATTTTATTGGTATATTTTGTGTATATACTATGACCATATTGAACACTGAGAGTTTGTACCAGTACACGATACATCTTGATTCTCATTTCTTCTCATTCCCCTGCCCTCCTATAACCTCCCTGTTAGTTTTGGGGGTTTTTTAACCATAAAATTCTTTTCTCTCCCTTCTTTACTTAACTCTAAAGGTCAGAATTTCTTAAGGAAGAGAGAAAAGGTGGGGATGCCCGTCCCTTTTATAAGGAAACCTCATTAAGGGATCCTGAGAGGTCTATATTTCTCCTCTTCGCATTTATATTTAGCCACAGGACAATACTCTGGTGACCTGGAAGAGCCCAATGTTCAATTACCAAAGAATGCACAATTTGAGTTCCCGAGAATATTCATGATTGTGTCATTTTTTACACAGTGAAATAAAAGCATGATAAGATCTCATTTCAAACTTTGTTAACAGCAGCTTTAGAATTATAACTACAGGATTGACAGTGTTGGTTGATGCAGAAATGGGTTTAGCATGCCCAGGTTCCTGGATTTAATCCTGCTTAACCCTCACCCTCAGTTGCAACTACAGAGTATGTTATGATTCTGGAAAAATCTAGCATCATTTCTTCTCAACACGTAAATGATATTCAATTTTTTTCCTTGAAAAGTTGTTGATAATTTACCTTAATTTAGTCATCTGAAGTCCAGGGCATGGCATATTATAATGGTAAAAGGTAGGTTATTATTACATTTTTTCTAGTAGAAAAAACATACAAAAGAAAAAATACCTTATATATTTTGCCTATTCTAGAAGTGAAACATATCTGTATCTTTTATATTAGAAGAAGGTATCAGTCAGACAGTGAAGTTTGCCCAGGATTCCCATTCTTCAGCCTGCTTCACATTTAAGTTTCATGACTCTTCTTTCAGACTTTTTATTTTACAGAGTTTACAAAGTACTTTCACTTTCTTCACCTCATTGAAACTTCACAACAGCAGTATTCAATTATAAATATGAGATTGGGGAAATTGTTTTCCAGTGAACTTTAATAACCTTCTCACAAAAGGGAGCTACCATGACTGACTACCTTCTATTCACATTTTTTTTGCAAAGCCAGACCAGGATTGATTCACTGTGACCTTTCATGCTCCATTCATACAGCAAAGAGCAGACTGGGCTGTGAAAACAAGAATCAATCCAAAATCTGCTAAGCATTTTGGTTCTATTAGCTCTAGCTTTAGCCAAACACAAAACATTTGCATGAGCAATAGACAAAAATTGAATGGTCTTTCAAAGCACTTAAAAGGGTGTTTCTTCAAGTTCACTAACAAAGGAAAATTTGGGACTAGCCAGTCTAAACTGTGGTATAATACTAAATTCAAATAAAGGTAAATTGTGGTGTCTTCCTCCATATAAGTCCATAGAGATAGACTTTCATCAGTTACCATGTTCTAAGTTAATGGAATATAATAAGCACTGACCTCCCAAATTATTGGGGTGATGGCTTGATTAGGAGACTCCATCCTAAGGTCTTCTGGATAATATCTTGAAATCAAGACTGGATTTAGAACGGTGCTAGAGAAAGGATGATGTCTTATGTGAGTCTGATTATCATATTTCTATACTAAATACAAGAAAGATAAAGACCTTGATTCTAAAGAACCAAATCGATGTTATCATCATAATTACATTGTTTGTATGTAATTGTTCCTTTTGGCCAAGCTGTTTCAAGGAACCCATGATAGTGGCTAAGAACAAATTGAGGAATCACTAAAGATTTTTAGCCTTCACTAGTTTTTTTTTTAATCATGAACAAAAATATTTACTGGGAAAGTCACCCATCTTTAGCACTTAACTTTTGAAGCTTGTATGTTTCTTTTAAACTATTTGGTCTCTATTCCAAGCAGGAAGAAACAGTGAGAGAAATGGATATGATTTCCACAGCAACCGAAGTTCAGTAACAAGTCTCTGTCTTCCTTTGCCTATGAGGAAAATGCAGATTGACTTAGATTATTGTGACCTAGCTTGAAATGTTGTAATGGCCCTGATAGTGATTCATGTCTTCACAAAACAAACAGCTATCTCTCTAACCCCTCGTGGCTTAGAGTCCTCCTCCGCAGGACTGCCTGTGGTGGCTGAGCTGGCTTTGATGACAAGACGCTGGCAGTCAATCTAAGAATGAAACGAACATTCATGGAATTTTAAGTGGTTTGGATCAGCAGTTGTCATGTACAATTGATGCTCATTTATATTTCACTAGCCAAAATCTAGTGCCACCCAAAATTGGAAAAGAAATATTTCAAATACTAATCAGAGCTAATACTGCCTTTATGTAAAAAATTAGCTGTCCTCCCTTCTTTCAATCTAAGTCTCAGAAGGGAGATTTAATATTTCCTGACAGTACTTTAAATACTTTGCTGTTCAGACTTCAATGAATCCACAATAATTATATCAGTTAAACCAGCCTGGGCTTTTCAAAGCTATTGCAAGCTTAGCGTACTTTTGAACTCCTTATGACATTTACTCTTTGATAGACTTAATAGAGAAACAGCCCATAGGCAAATGGCTCACCACTTAACCATTTAACTCCTTTACCTGTTAATTATTGCTGCTGCTGTTGTTGTTCATCTTTTGATTTGGTGCTCAATGGTGTTTTGTGCCTTTCTTTCCAGGAAGTTTAAATTATCCAGTATCTAGGCAACACACTCTATTCCCTCCGGCCGAGTTTCAAGTATGTTCAGTGGTTTTTAATTCTACGCATTCAAGCCATAGAGATATTAGTAAACAACCATTAAGAAGTGATTTAATGTTCAGTATCTAAACCTTTTATAAGACCTTTCATTCTGTCATTGGTATAAAAGACTAAAACTTATCTCTTTGTACAGATGTAGAAAGAGTTCAATAACAGCATGCTCTTTTAGGGTAGGGGATAGCAGTTTCTTAAAGTAGAAATTACTTCTATCTACTCCTCATCAATTCTCCCAAAATATTCAATAATTTCATGTTAAACGTAGTGTCAGTCAGGTTGTTTATTTTCTCTCTCTCCTTTTATAAAATATTGGGTTTCAATGAATATAACATATTTTCATTATATCCAACCCTCTTATCACCCATCCTTACACTTCTCTCCTTTCCACTAGTGAGACCATTTTTACTGAATTAAACTCTCCAGGACAAAAGCATTCTTCATATGCTTAGTAATGGTTTGAATATGGTTTTTTTTCCCCTCCAAAACTCATATTGAACTTTTCTTCCTATTATGAGATATTAAGAGGTAAGTGAAGGTAGGACCCTTCAGGATGTGACTAGGAGTTCACCCTCATAAAAGCATTCCTTAATTCACAAAATTAAAAGATGTCATGGCTTTTATTTAGATGACCCCCTCCAAGCCTTGTGCAGTCACAGGTATGACTTTTTTAAAGGTGGCTGGACCTAAAGTGTGTGATGCTGGAACTAACTCATGATGCAACACTACGCTCAAGGGCACAGGATTAAAGGTATGAATGTTACACACCCTAAGTAGCCTGGTTAAGATAATGGCAGTAGAAAGATATTGTTAAGGTTCCTTTTGCTTGCTTTGCTACCTTCTGGGTGCTATGGACTGTTTCTTCCTTGCAGTGCCCCTCTCCCATGCCACCTTGTTCTGTGCAGCCAGCCAATTATGTACTGAAACCTCTACAAACTGTGACTGAAATAAACTTTTCCCCCTGTAAGTTTGAGTGTTAGATATTTTGTCTCAGCAAGGAGAGAAAAGTAACTAAAGCAATGCACTGATGAGTTATTTTGGGAATGGGTCACTTATAAAGTCCCGTTTGAGTAGATCTCTGGCATGTTGTTACACACCATCTGATGCCTTGCAAAGCCTCAGGCCTACCAATAATAAGGAAATCACCAGAGGTAGCCTTTGACTTTGACCAGAACCATGAGCAAAAACTAACCTCTTTGCTTAAAATTATGCAGTTCATGGTGTTGGGTTATTATTAGTAGAGAATGGACTAAGATATGCTCTGTTGGTACTATACAGACTTCATCTCAGAATGACTGAACCAACACAAATGAACACAATTGAGAGCGGTTTCCCTTCAGAAAAGAAGTCAAAATGCATGAAGACATTTGCATAAAGCAAGGGAAGGAATGAGATTGTGCTCCCCTCTGTGTGGGACCATGACTGACTGAGGAGCACGCTGTGACACGATAAAAAAACAAAAAACAGTTATTATATTTGAACATTTTAAAATTGTTTTCTCATAATTTCCTATGTAAAAATAAATAAAATATTATAAAGTGTATACTTCTTAACAGAAAACACAAATTATCCAATAGATTCACATAAATGATTATGAAATCAGAGCAGCCTAGAAAATCTAGATGTTGCAGGTTCAAAATTGAAGAAGGGCCATTATACAAAAGTCTTACTTCTTAATCAAAACATGCCACGTTGTCTAATGACCGTTTTATTGTTTTGTATTTGACCATCTACTGGAAATTTAAATTTCCACTCTTTGTTTGATGTTTGTTTTTAATCTCGCCCAAAAACTTCATAGTATTTCTACTTGGCTTGTTTAAAATGTGTTCTTACTAGAAAAATTAATGGCCTGCTAATGGAATTTGGGATGCTGGTTATAGGACTTAACTGGCAAAAATAGGAACTTTAGAGACCTAGTTTAGACTGGGGGTATAGCCCAGGGCTAGAGCACTTGCCAGGCATGAGACTCTGAGTTTGATTCCCATTATGAGGGGGGTTTAAAATAATTTTTCTAGACTCCTCTGCATAAACAAGATAGACAGAAGAGTGTTATAGAAAACCCTAAGGCAAGCACCTTCAGACATGAAGGTGATTTCTAGATTGTTCTGTGTCTTTCAGTTGACTCAGTCCTCAGTTCTTAACCGGTTTGATACCCAGAATAAGGTTAATTGAACCCAATTTCTAGAATTTGGTCACCTCTGCCTCGTCTTACATTGCATGCACCAGTGCAGTTAGAATATTTAAAAGGTCAAGAACTAGAACTTCATTAAACTTATGGAATAAATTGTATGAGCTACCTTGTGCCTACTCTCAAATTCAACCTTATGTGTGGTAATACTTGGGAAGAAATTCCTTTCAATATGAACTAGTGAAAAGGTTATATGGCAAATAGTTGCTCATCATCTGTCTAATTTTTAGTGGGTACTGTTACCCAGGAAACTTTGCAAGGATTCCTGGCACCAGTGTCTTTCACTTAGCTCATAATCTCACATCAGCGCCATTGTACATAAGATATTCTTAATCTTATGCTGGTACTTAGAGACAGTTAGCAGATATTAGAATTTCAGATCATGAGATAACATATCCTGAAGAATTCATTGTGATTTGGGGCTTTTCTTCTTAGTGGATACTTCAGAACCTTATAGTATGTGGTCTAGCTTTGCCAAAGTCTAAGTGGCTATTAGGACTTTTCCAATTCCTTAGCAGAATAGAAGACTAGAGGATTTCCAGTGAAAGCTTATCGCTGAGTAAGTTTCTTCTATGAACCCATAGTCAATCCATGAGCTAAACTGTCCATAAGAATAGAGCAGAGATATGAATATCCTAGAGTCACGTCATAAATATTGATGGTGATGATGATGATGGTGGTGATGATGATGATGGTGGTGGTGATGGTGGTGGTGAGGGTAATGGTGGTGACAAAAGGATAATAAAGAGGAGAAAATTTCCATAAGGCAAAAACCAACATTACCATGAATTATGATTGGTTCACAGAAAGTAATACTGAAGGAGTTTTGGTTTAGGCAGCAAGGTTATTTTTCTTCATAAATCTAAAAATAAATCATAAAAATAAATCTAGAGTTGGGTAATCTGAAGTTCAGTGTTGTCATCAGATATCCAAGATCTATTCTCCTTTTCTGTCACCATCTCTTGTGGCTCATTTACTCCTAGGTATAGTGTCTCTAGGCATGTGAGAGAGGGTAAGAGATTTTCGCAAAGGAAATTAATTAGTAAATTTACCCTCCAAAGGTGATTCAGGTCTTAATTTCCCAATGTTTTCAGAGTATTTCTACATGTCATGTGTAAAAATGGGATTTATCTTTTTATTCAAGACAGGAAACTTTCCACAAGAAATTTCACTCATACCACCATGGCTGAACATTGTCACTTCCTATTTGCAAGAGAAAGTAATTTTGAAGAAAGAGTAATTGAAGAAAGAGTAATTTTATCTTGGTATTGTATTTTAGATCTATAACACCCACAAAGCCTCATAAATTTGGAAGATGATTGGAGTATAGGGATGATGTAGCTAAATGTGCTATTGGATCCAATTAAAGAGGTTTCCTTGGTATTTATTCACAGTGCAGCCATTCTGGAATTCAGTGGCTTCTGCAGCCATGATACAAGGATAGCTGGCTACTGCTCAAGTGGGTAGCAAGACTTGGCGTTATCCACATGATACTGGTTTTATGAACATGAAGAATTTAAGAGTTGTGGGTACAGAGAACCTTCCAATCAGATTTTAGAGGAAGGCCTTTGAAGCTAGGCAGCATTTTCCTGAAAGATCAATGTGCAAAGCTGTGAAAGTAATGCCAAAAGGGCAGTGGAGACCTAGGGATTTGGAGGAGCCAGGAACATGGAACATCTGCTGAGAAAGGTATAAGCAGTGAGAGGAGCCATACCAAGAGAGCTGCTACAATTCTCATTGCCAGAGAGGTGGAGACATTTAAACCATTTAAGAGTGATATATTACCACAACTTGCCCACTTTGCTAGACATGGAGCTACTGGATGTGATGTTTGGCTTGATAGATTTCAGTCTTGCTTTGATTCTGTTCCTATTTCCTATTTAAAAAAAAATTAGAAAGAGAATGTTTACCTTGTGCCACTATATGTTGACAGTGATTAATTTAAAAAAAATTACAGAGATTCTCAGCTAAAACTTTGGCTTTTCAGAGGACCTTTTTGACTTGAACATTTTAGCAATGCTGACTTTTAAGACTTTGGTAACTCTTAGGGATGAACTAAATGCATCGTTTTTGTTTTGTTTTGTTTTGTTTTGTTTTTTTCTTGAGACAGGGTCTTGCTTTGTAGCTCAGGCTGGCCCTGAACTCACTGTGTAGCCCAGGTCAGTCTCAAACTCACAGCAATCCTTCTGCCTCTGCCTCCCAAATGTTAGGATTACAGGTGTGAGCCACTATGACCACTGTTGTGGTATATGGTTACCCAGATTGAACTCACACCCTTGTGCTTGCCAGGCAGATGCTAGAACCACTGAGCTCAATCCACGGTCCTAAATGCATCTTTGATAAGGATATACACATGAGTCTTTTGGGATCCAGAGGTGGAATGTTATAGTTTAAATCTAAAATGGCCACCAAAACCTCATTAGTTTGGAAAGTGACTGGATTAAGAGTGATATAACTGAATGTGCTATTAAAAGTGGAGGCCTATTCAAAAAAAAGTAAGTCACTGGGACTATGATCTAAAAGGATCTATCTAGCTCCCTGGGCTTTTGCTTCCCTCTTTGCTTCCTGACTATCTTCATGTAGGCAGGTTTCCACTGCTAGACCCTTCCACTTTGCCTGCATCTTAAACAGCCTACTAGAGACAAAAATGTGAAACAAAGCAAACCTATCTGGTAATGTCTCAGCAATGAGAATGTGACTAAGACACCAAGCATATCACCATCTTGAAATCAATGAAATTTTGACAATCAGGGAAAAAGAAATGGACATCAATAGGCAATTAGTAGTGTTTACCATAACTATTAATTACTAGTCATTTTACTAACATACTTTAAATACCTGCAATTTCTAACTTGGAATACCAATGAATTTCAACATGATTATACTAAGTAACAAACATTATTAATAGTTTATTGAAGAAAATAATAGATTCATGACTTGGATCAAGGTCAATTTGACTAATAGTAATAATAAAACAATAATTAATATTGGTCAAATTCTCACCTTGGATACATATTCTTCTTGGTAATTTTTGTGCATTGACTCATATATCCTCCTAGAAATCTTCTGAGGGAGGTGTTTTTATTGTCCATATTTATCAGGTGAGCTAATTAAACCTTGGAAAAGCCAAGGAATTTGTTAAGAGTCACACAGGTTGAGTGGTAAAGCCTCCAGCTCAGTGTGACTCCCTAGTTCTTGATCACTCTGCAGCTTCTGCAATATCCTTCTGTCCAAACAACATCCACTGCTACCATTTACTGAGGTTTGAGAGGCAGCAGTGAAGAAGCTGAGGGCCAAACACCCGCAAGAGAACTACCTCAGGCTACTGTTGCAGCTATAACAAAATATTTAGACTGAGAAGTTTGCTAACAATAAAAACTTGTTATAGTTTTGGAGGCTGGGAGGTCCAAGAATAAAGTGTCCAAAGATTCAGTGTCTGTCTCTGTCTTCATGATGGTGCTGCTTGCTGTAGTTTCAAGTGGAAAGGGTGAAAGAGACCAGTAGTCCCTCTGAGCTGTTTTACAAGGGCACTAATCGTACTAGTGAAGGTGGAGTCCCACGGCATAATCACTTCTCGTGGGCTCCAGCCCAACATCATCACTTCAGGGAATAAGTTCTAGCATATAAATTTTGGAGGGAGACATATTCACAAAACAGAACAACACTAACCAGGAATCTAAATTATAAGGATTTATCAGAGGAAAAACTTGAGAATGGAGTCAAAAATTTAATTTAAACTGTAAGATGACTGATGTCCAGCTGGTGCCTAATCAGATAGGAGAATGTGCACTTGACATTTCTCTATGAGGCAAAGGGCCTTTTCTCTTCCATCAATGTGCTCGTATTCTTGATAAAGTCATGAGAAAATATCTTTCTTGGAAGATGACCAAAAGTTATGAGGAAATTTCATTCTTGGACACTGCTTAGTCAATAACTATTAATCCATTCTTATTTACTAATATTTACTTTATTTTAGTAATGGCAGCATTAGGCTCAGGAAAAATTACTCATCTCCTTAGTCTCCTTTGCCTCAGTGGTATGGCCACATGTAAAGGAATATTGATTACCTCTGGACTTGAGAAGATCTATGAAAACTAATCCCCTATATAGTTAACCCACTATAGTTGTTACATTGTTGTTGTTACACGGAACTTAAAATAATCTCTACTGAAGAGAATGCCATGCTATTCTCTTTCAATCAGATAAATCTTTGAGTCATCTTCTACACAGGGCACATGATTGCCATTGCCTCAGCTCCACTCTTTGGACTACTGGATATGATGTTTCATTTAAAAAGAGTGATTTAGTTGAGTGTGGTGGAACACACTTGTAATCTCAGAACTCAGGAGACTGAGGCAGGAGAATCACAAGTCAGGATAACATCGCAAGACCCTGTATCAAAATCAAAACTAAAGAGCGAGGCATGTCAGTGGAAGAGCATTCCTGGTTCAATCTGCAATAGTGGAAAACAAAGAGTAGGTTTATGGTTCTGAATGTTACCCTAATGAAGGTCTCAAGACAGTAAGGTGACATCCAGGAAGTATTAACTTCATGGCTAGCTATTCAATTGTCAACAGTTTTCATTTATTTTGAGCCCCAGGTTCCATATTTTAAAATGAAGATAAGACAGATCTTACATATTTACTGTGAAGATTAAAATTGGAAATGTGCAGCATGTCTAATGTGGATGACATGGAAATTTACATTTTTCCTTATTACTAATTGCCTTCTTTCAGCAAAACAAATGGAACGAATTATTCCTCCTTGTTCACTCCCTTCTCAATGTGTCCCTCAGCCATTTTGAGGTCGTTGGAACAATACCCTTTTCCTCCTTCAGGCTGGTCTTGGTTTTCATCTTGGTTTAAAATGTTGATGAGGAAAGAGAAGAGTGAAAAGTAAGCACCAACAGCTCTGCTTCTTCCCCCCTCCCAGAACTCTCCCATAGGAAAAGGAGAGCGAGTTTATGGCCACCTTTAGATTCATAAAATATAGCTGCAGTTTTAATTCAGGTTCTCATTGAGTGATAAGTCATTTGGAATCATAATCGCCTGTGGTACACATCTATAATACGCATATGTATACATACCACATACATATTTATACATAGCATTAGACTCTGTTACCATGGAAACTATTACAGTACTAACAAATTACAAATTGTGACTCCACTGTAATAAGAAATGAGGAATTCAAATGAAATACCAAGCATTTGTTTAAGTGTAAATAGCTTTAGCAATTAAATACATAGAGACAATACAGGAACTCACAAATGGATATTTAGAAGCCTTTTCTAGAATGAAAGTGTGCTTTGATATTTTTCCCTTCACAGCACCACAGCACATAATTTTTAATAAATTAAGTTTGGCACTTAGCTAACAAGACTAGATCTGCAGCCCTGGAACCCTCAACCACCTCAGCTCTTCATCTAAATAGTTACACCTTCCATGGTGAGAAAGATTTTATTAATCAAAAGAGGACTTTTCAAAAAGAAATCTCCAATATGAAGCAGGTCTTACATCTCCTGTTTCATTCAGACAACATGTAGAACTACCCCTGGGGTTTGGAATATATTAACATCCTTTCACAATTAACCCTAATGGGACAAAAGCAGCATTTTCACAAGCAGATATATTCAAAGCTGAAAAATGCAGAGTGTTTAAATAGATCTCATTATATCAGCTACACCAGATCTCTCCTCTTTATATACAGAGGATTGTACCTCTTTTCACTGTCATGCAACATTAAAATAGGAAGGCATACACAAGGATGACATGAATTTGACAAAAAATTAATGATTTGTACATCACTTTAATGCTTTAAATCTGCAATTCATGTATGCTAATTAGTTCATAATGGGCTGTTGAAGAACAGAACTGTCATCCTGCCGCTTCACAGGTTTCTGGAAGCTCGGATGCGGCACAGACTTGCTGGGTTGGCTGCTGGATGCTGGGCTGTAACATGGCAGATCTATGAGAGCGGTTTTCCCCTACATGCAATTGTTTCCTGGCTGTGGTGCTTTAATCTATCAGAGTTACGATGACATGTCTCAAATAAGTGGTTCCTGGGTGCTGCAATACATACCGGGAGCACCGGCACAGCATCGCTGTATCTAAATGATTGATTCCTGGGTTTTAGGCTGTCAGGCTATACCTCAGAGGGCAGCTGTCATCCTGCTAAATGTATGAAGTTGTATTATGCAGCACATTTTGAAAATGTATGTACATTTTTTTATTTACAGATAAAAAGGGCTGTAAAACTTGGAGAGGGGAAACAAAGACGACTACAAAGATCAGATATCTTTTCTCACTGTGAAATCATGAAGATCTCCCCATCACAAAGGAAGTAGCTCCCTATCTCTTTCTGAAACCTCCTTTGGTCCTTGCACTGCTGCATGGATGTCACAACAGCCGGAGTCAGGCAGGCTGGGCTGCTTCACAGACAAATGGAAACGCCCCTATGTGTGATGGGAGCTAGCAACTGGAAGACAAGTTTCTCTGGCTTTTTCTGGAAAGAAAATGGATCTTCCCTGGTGCCGTGATGGAGGCTGGAGCCCATGAGTTTCCCATGACCACACCTGGAGCAGTTATGCTTATCCAGAGATGAGAAAAAGGGACACAAGGGCCAAGTCTGTTATCAGGTTCCTGATGGCTGAAATAATGTATCTTGAAGTCTCTGGAATAAATATGTATTTAATTTTTTTCCAATGGAAAATATAAACTAGTGATCATAATAGTGAAACTGAGGCAGGCAAGAAGGAAAAGTACTCCAAATGCAGCTGAATAATTAATGAATTTTAGAGATTAGGATTAACGACTTCATAGACACACAAAATAATGATACGATTATAGGAAGTTATGGTATGCTCAAGTTAAACAGGGTTTTGTCATAATGTTTATGTATAGTCTTAATAAAACAAATCATAGTAATATTATTAGCACTGAATAAAGGTCTAATGAATGAAGGATACTCTTCAAATAATGTGACTTTTGAAAGACATAAAATGATATTCCACCCTGGAAGTAGCACACTGTTCTCTAACCAACAACAGGAAAACATATGTTCTAGGAATCGATATTATCTACACTAACATTTGAATAATCTTTTCTTATTTTGAATCAACCTTATTTTTAAAGCAACATAGTAACTTTAAGAACACTTTGAATGTAGAAAAATCATCCATCATCTCAACAAGGACATTACCATGTGATTATTGAATGTAGCCTGTGCAACACACAGATGTAGTATGTACTCACACAGGGTGACACATTTTCTCATGAAGAAAATGAAATCATGAGCTTGAAGCTCCACCCTACAGCTGGGATACACGAATTGCAAAGATTCAAAGTTGTGTGTTGGAAAATACAACACGTGACTAGAATGACTGGCTCATTCGGCAGATTTATGCTGCGAGCTAGGAGGAAGTGCCAAACGGTTTTTCAAACTACTTGTGCCATTTGTGTTCTCAACAGAAGATGATGAGCTCTTCTTCCTCCACATCCTCACTGCCACTTGATGAGGCCAGTATACTTAACTTTCGGCCATCTGAGAGGTGTGTCTCTATCTGCAGTTATTTGTTATGTCTGGAACTATCCAACTGTGTTGCTCATTTTCCTTTAGGGTGATTTTCATTTGACTTCTAAGGCTCTTCCAATACCCTGGAAACAGTCTTTATTAGATATGTGACTCCAAGTATTTTCTCCTGATTTGAGTTTTCTATTTTCACCATTTTAGTACTGGTTTGAAAAGCTAATGTTTTTCATTTCAATGGAGGTATATCTCTGTATTCATGTGCTTAGAGTTGGTATCTATGACAGCAAGTTCCAGGACCCCTGGGGATACCAGAACCCAGCGATGTTCAGTCTCCCATATAAAATATCCTAGTATTGTTTAGAATTTACACACATTCTCTTCCACACTTTTAAATTATCTCTAAATCACTTAGATATGTAACCATGTAAAACCTTTGCAAAAAGCTGTCATAGTCTATCATTTAGGAAATGTAACAAGGGAAGAAAGTTCTTTCATGATCAGTACCAATGCTATTTTTTTGATAAATATTTTTCTTCTAAGTGTGGCTGAATCTATGCATGCATGCAGAATCATAGATATGGAGAGCCTACTCTGTTTCTTCTGATATCACCATTTTCTAGCGAGTCTGCCAGATATTTGTTTAAGGTACAATTCATTTGCTTTTCTTTTAGTGCATCTTGAGGTGAATACCAAGGTCATTGATTTTAGACTAAAGTGAAATAAGATCATATGTACAAATATTCATAACAACCTAATTTTAAGGGAGCCCATTGTACTTGCTTACAATCCTTCTCTCTGCATGTTGGCTAGAGACTCTCCAGAGAGCAGACTGAGGCAATTTTAGTATTCTCTGTTCCTATCACAGCTTTCCTGTGAATCCAGAAATCATTACTGTTCTACATTGTTTGATACTCAAAGTCTTGACAATCACTATGCTATGTTTTTTTTTTTAGATTTATTTAGTTCTTTCAGTAATAATAATTGAAACACAATACCTAGTTTTCCAAAGAGCTCTTACTCTTGTAAAAATAGGATATTTACAAGTAATACTTCGGAGTATGAGGAGAGGCAGGCAGTGGGTTGGGATAAGTGGAGAAAGAAAAATTCAGTATAAAACTGGCCAGTAGCTTTTCATTTGAAAATGAAAAACTACTTTGTTAGGCAAAAGACCACACCCCTCAATGATGTCTAACTTTCAATCATGGAAATGATGAATATATTATCCAACATAACAAGAGAAATTTTGAAGATAGAATTAAGTATTGTGAGGTTTTTGAAATGGGAAGATTATCTTGGGTTACGTGGGTAGATCCAGTGTAATCACAATGCTCCTTAAAAGAGAAAAAGGTAGGAATGTCAGACAGGTATGAACATAAGTTGGAGATAGACAAGGTAAACTTCTCATTTCTTTTCAAAATTAAAGGTTCCTTGGAAAACATTGGGATACTGGTCAGACTGATGGTCTTGCAGGCCAACAGAGGGTCATATGCCAAGTACTGAGGGCTAGAAAAGGCAAGAAGGCCTTGTCTCCAAAGCTACATATAGCAAAGGAACAAGCTTTCCCCACAGCTTCCAAGGCAAAAGAAAATGGCCATAATCTTGATTCAAGTGCAGCAAGGCCCATTTTGGACTTCAAAATTCTAGAATTGTAAGATGGTAAGTTTTTCTAAGCCAATAGACTTGTGATAATTTGTTACAGCAGCAGTTAGAAACTAATACAGGTATTGACTAGGAAGGCTGAATCTAGGGCAGTATACTTGCCATCTGCAGCTTCCTCAAGAGGAGGTAAACATCTTTCCTTGCTGGTGTGTGAAGTACTGAACTCAAAGTGTGTCACTCTTTCAGCCTTAATTACTGCAGAAAATGGGCTAAACAGGGGAGTTCTTAGGTGGATTCTTGTAGAAACACTCCCTTCTTGGGAATCAGGAAGATGTCCCAACCTTCATCCCACCTCCAGATGAACCCAAATTACACAAGGTCTGAGGGGAAGACAATGGCTTTTGAAATCTAAATTCAGAAGCTACATGTACATGAAACTTACTCTTTTTCCTTAATAAAATTCAAGTATTCTTTTCAGAAACATGGGCCTGAATGTTCCTAACAGGAGACTTGTTAGATGTGACATTCTTGACCGCTGTTCTCTCCAGTTAGATTTTTCTTAGCTTGAGACAATTTTATAGCAGCTAGTCAGTGAACTTCTTTTCATGATAGCTGAATACTTTTGTGCCCACCTGAAGTTAAATAGAAAATAGTTATTTAATGATGAAAAATTTTTGATAACAAGCACAAGCTGTCTGCATTAAAGTTCCTCAAAAAGCTAAGATTGGAGGTTCCATTTGACCCTGCCATTGCTCTGCTAGGTATATGCACAAAAGAATTAAAAGACTCATATTACAGTGACATATGTGCACTCATGTTTATAGCAGCCCAGTTTGTGATTGCTACATCTTGGAAACAACCCAAATGTCCATCAACTGGAGACTAGATAAAAAAGCTGTGGTTCTTCTACAGAAGGGAGTATTACTTTGCCATAAAAAATGATAAATTTGAGTCATTTATACTTAAATGGACATACCTTGAGGATATCTTCATAAGTGAAATAAATAGGTCACAGCTAGGTAAATATCACATCTTTTCTTTGGTATAAGAAAATAAAGATGTAAATGAATTCTAGAATTGTATGTTATATATTGTGAAATAAAAAACAGTCAAAGTGAAATAAGGTGAAGGGGGAAAATAATGAGATTATAACAAAAAAGAAAAGAAACAATTTTATGTATATGGGGGGGTGGTAGGGTGAGTAGGGCTATGGAAAAAATGAGAATTAAGTTGTGTCATATACTGGCACAAATTCCCATTGTGGAGTGCAATCATGATGTGTATGTGTAATGTACCAATAAAAATTTCAATTACAAAACAAAGTTCTACATATACTCATGTCTTTTGTCCAGGTAGCTGCAGTAGACTACAGATCAGCAGCTGAGATAACTGGGCACTGGGCAGTCTCCTTCCCTGCCCTGGTAGGCAGAGAATAAACATCACTTGGGCTGGTAAGTGCTCTGTGTAGGTAGATATGCACACACAAGCAATTAGTTTGTCAGGTGCACAGATTGTGGTGGGAGGAGAACTTTGTTCCTGGTTAAACAGAAGGGCACACTATTGAGCCTAATCCTAAATTGACTGGCTTCCGTGTGACAAATGAGTGATGCTCCACAGGATCCTATGCTCAGCTATCCTGCTGTAAATCCAGTAAGACTGGGTGGAGTCAATGGCTTACTGATTACTCTATTTTTTGTTTGTTTGTTTGTTTCATCTTACGGTCCTAATGAAGCAAGGCCAGACTTCAAAATAGATGAGACAGAACAAAATGTTCATGGGTATAAGTAGGCTAAAAGTGCTCTAAATGTGTGTGATTTTTATTTGCCAGATGGGTAATATATCCACATTTAGACTCTGTCTACATCTACAACTGTAGATTCTTTAAAAAAAAACAAAACAGATATACAGCCCAGTGTTCTGGCACACACTTTTAAACATAGCACTTAGGAAACAGAGGTAAGAGGGTGGCAATGAGTTTGAGACCAGCCTGGGTTACATAGTGAGTTCAAAGCCATCCTGAACATAGAGCAAAATCCTGCCTTGAAAAGAAAGAAAGTTAGAGGAATTTTCCTATCTTCATTGGATATTATCAAAGAATTGCTTTGCCTGGCTTCATTTTTTGCCTATTTTTATTTTAGTCAGTTGGAAGAATTCAGTCCTTTTACCTATCTATGTCTATAATAAATTTAATGTACATTTCATCTTTTTTGGTTCCACTTTCTAATGTTTTTAATGTGCAGAGGTATTGTGTTTTAAGCACACACCTGCACACGGGTGGGCTCCCTCCCCATACATATTCATTCCTCCCCTTCTCATAATGTGGGGTGTGCCAAATACGACAGAGGCTGAAATATTATAATTGAGTTTCAATTATTTGAGTTTTTAATCACTTAGCTCTCAGAATACTGGTATCATGTTTTCCTTTGTGGAGTTGCCAATGAAATAGTGATGCTGAAGCCAGGAAAAGAGTTTGAAGAAATTTGGCTTTAGAAATACTGAGAAGGGAAAGGCATCTCCAGCTGCCTGTTGAGCAGGAGACATGCTGATCATGTGAACGCTGGAGTGTGTGTGGTAGGTGAGAATACTTCTAACTAGGAATTCGACAGGGTTTGCTCCTAGGTGTTAGATGATTAGGCAAAGCAATTTAACTCTGGAAAACTCAGATTACTGGTGAACAACTCAAAGCTATCGGTGAATAACTGTTGGGTGGACTTTTAAAGCAATTTTGACCTGAGTCTTACAAGCCCAAGTAGAACAAGCCAACTTTCCTTAATGGCTACAGAACTTGGAAATGAAGCTGAAAATTCAGTATTACAACATCTCAGCCACTTATATGCAAATGGTTCTAATGCCATTACTTTATTTAGCAAATGAATTATTTATCACCTATTAGTTGCAAAGCTCTTGCTAGGCAGTTGGAGTTCAGGAGTGGACAAGACAAACATAGTTTCTATCCTTCACAGAGCTTAAGACTTTGGGAGAAGACAAACATTGTGGACTTCAGTGTAGTTACTAAATATGTCCACATCCTAATCTCCAGAACTTATAAATATGTAACCTTACACAGTGAAAGAGATTTGCAGATGTGATTAAAAATTTTAAGATGGAATCTCAACATTGTCCCCCTTCACCTTATTTTACATTGAGCATTTTCTATTTCACAATATATAACATACAATGCTAGGACTCAAAGGAAACAAATTTTATATATATGGGGGGTGGTAGGGTGGGTGGGGCTATGGGAAAAAATGAGAATTAAGTTGTGTCTTATACTGGTACAAATCCCCATTATGGAGTGCAATCATGATGTGTATATTTAATGTACCAATAAAGATAATTAAAAAAAAAAAGAATATTACCAAAAAAAAAAAATTTTAAGATGGAGAGGTTGCCTTGGATTATTTAGATGAACCCAGTGTAATCTCTAGGGTCCTTACATGAGGTGAGAGGAGTATCAGAGTCAGGGATTGCAGATGTCACAGCACAAGGGAGATGGGGGGTGGATGTTAGGCTGGTAGTTTTGATGATGGCGGAAGGGAGCATGAGCCAAGTAAAGTAGGAGACCTATATCGATCAGAAAAGGCAAAAAAAATATTAAGACGTGCTACATACAAGTACCAGCTCCCTTTGATGAATGTGATCATTGTGTACTGCAAACATGTGCTAATTATTTAAAAAGACAAGCAAGTGAATTTCCTCAGAGCCTCCAGAGGGAGCAGCCCTGCAGATACTTTGTCTTTGCCCCATTGAAATCCATTTTAGATTTCTGGCCTTCAAACCTGTAAGATAATAAACTTTCATTGTTTTAAACAACTAAATTTGTAGTAACATGTGATAGCAGCAACAGAAAAATAATACAAAAATAAGCAAACAATCACTCTGTGACCTGTCTCATTGTCATTGGGATGATGATGTAAGGAGAATCAGACAATACCACCTTGAATTTCCCCTAGTCAGGGACAGACCTAGGTGGATGGTGGCTAAGAAAAGACATGGAGCAGTTACAGGGAGAAAAGCAAGTTTGGCAGAGCTCGATGACCTGGAGGAATCTGACTCACTGAGATGAGGAGAGTCCCTGAGTGGCTGTAGAAACATGAGCAAGGAGACTGCTGCAACAGGAACACCAGGAAGGAGCAGTGCTGCAGGGCTTTGACAACTACAGGGACTTTATCCAAAAGGAGAAGGGCAACCCGCCAAGGGCTGTAATAAGTGGCTGCTCAGATGGGACTTGCAGGGTTTTGAGAAGATGGCTGTGGCTGCTGTGTGGGGAATGGATTTGAGGAAGGAAGAGCAAACAAGGAGATGACAGATGCAGATTGTTGGGTTCTTCACCAAAGAAGGATGATTCTAGAAGCTTAGGTGGGATGATGAGAATGAGGTGAAGGGCAGCAGAAATATTTTTGAGATAGGATCATGGGACTGAGGGAAGGCAGGATTGATTGAATCATGACTTTTTTTTTTTTTTTTTTTGAGACAGGGTCTCGCTTTGTGGTTCAGGCTGGCCCTGAGCTCAGCCTCAAACTCACATCACAGCAATCCTCCTGCCTCTGCCTCCCGAGTGCTGGGATTACAGGCGTGAGCCACCACACCCGGCACTGTGGTATGTGGTACTGGTTGCTGCTGGGCGTGAGTCTCCACACCTGGTATTGTTGTATGTGGTTACCGGGGACTGAACTTGGGCCCTTGTGCTTGCAAGACAGGTGCCAGAAACACTGAGCTAAATCCCCAGCCCCATTATTCTTTTTAAAAAAATGCTGGTTAGTATTCTTCTACAAGCATATCAAATATACTTATCAATTTTCTTGCTTATGAACATTTGGGATTTGTCCAGTTTGAAGCAATTACATATAGCTTTGCTAGCATGATTCTTATACTAATCTTATTATGAATATGCATTTTCATTTCACTTAAAGAAATACCTAATAGTGAAATTGCTGGGTCATAGGGAGGGATACACTTAAAAAAAAAAAAAAAAAAAAAAACCTGCTGCACTGTTTTCCACAGCAATTGTACCAAAAAGAGTCCTTTGGGTGACTGATGTACTGGTGGGGGGGGGGGAGGACAAACATCTGTTAAACAAAGAACAAAACCCTGATCTCCTTAACCAGCTCCTTGTGTGTAGTGTGCTAAAGGAGACCCAGAGGTGAAGCTAAAAATCTAGCCCTATGAACACTTTCCCTGGAATCAGAATTTGATTTCCTGAGAGAAGAGACCACACAAAAGTCTACTTAGTGTTCACAGAACCATTCTGAGGAGTATTTGTCTTGTAACTTGTGCAACCAAGAGTTCACCAAACCAAATAATAAGATAGGATTCAAAATTCAAACTTCAGAATCTATTTGCTCTTACATTATGTTATGCAGGGAAACTGAGCCCTAGAGCTGTGCTTATGCTTCCCCCTACAGAGAAGAGCAGCAGTATTTTCTTAAACCACCTGATGACATATAGTGCAAAACAATGCTGTCCTTCAGATCTTCCCAACCCCCACTCCAAATTTACGAGCTCACTCCAGAAGGCTTCCTACTTTTCACTAACTAAACAGCACTGTTTTGTCAATTGCTCTTCACATCTTCCTTCCAAAAGAGAACGTTTTCTGGTCAATGGTATCATCCAAAGTAGGATTTGGAGAGGCTAACCAGTGACAACCAGAAGAGAATTCTGGGATAAGCAGGCTTAAACCAGGATTGTGTCAAGTGAACCAGATGTTCAGCCCCTGGTTAGGAATCTCAGTTGATCTAAGAAGTAATAAGATGAAGGTAGGATTATAAAGTTTGGCTACTGAAAATAGCAAAGACCAAGGGAACTAGTTTTTTTCAGGTGATTTTGAGGAGTTTAAAAAAAGAATGATGATTACGAATAGCTCTGACTTGTAGAAAATTGGAGAGGTGCAAAAGGGGAGTTAAAAATGCTTTGTGGATTCAAAACAGATTTTTCTTACCTAGGGAGAAGGAGTTCTTTGTACTTAAGATAGTGGATTTCATGATAGCTCCCTCTGCATTACTTTATTCTTGTTGCTGAGACAAAACACCCAACACTCAAAGTTAGAGAGGAAAGGCTTTATTTGACTCACAGTTCATAGAGGTTTTAGTTCATAATTGGCTGGCAAGGTGGTAGAGGGGCAATAGTTCATGGCGGTGGAAGAATTAATAGCAACAAGAGAAGCCAGACGGGCATTGCAAGGAGAAACAATTTATGGTGTCTACAAAATAACAAAAACAAGAACAACAGTTATTGGAGGCAGAAAATAGCAAAAAGTAACCAGGGGGCCTTCACCACACTTTTCTGCCTCTTTTTATCTCATCCAGACAACAAGGATTAGGGTGCTGCCAAACCAATCAGTCACGTGTAGTGGTTTAGTAATCACAAGTCATAAACCCAGCTTCACGCCCAGATTCAGCTCCCTTTGACTGCTTAAGGTGTACAGGGACACCCAGATCCAAACCATAACACCCTCCAAAAAGATGGCCCTTGAGAATCCATGAATATGGCCCAGAAAAGAGATTTTGCAGATGTAGTGAAATGAAAGATCTTTATGTGAGAACAACTTTAATTATCTGGGGGAGGCCTAAATCCAATGACAAGTGTTCTGATAAGAACAAACAGAAAAGGAAGAAACAGCCATATGAAGATAGAGACGGAGATAGGACCTCTAAAGCCACAAATCAAGGAACCTATGGGACCACCAGAATCTGGAAGATGCAACAGAAGTTCTCCCTGAGTTCCTGTGAATATCTGAATCTCAGACTTCTGGCCTCCAGAACGGTGATGGAATTTCTATTGTTTTGAAGCCACATTGAGTGTAATTTATTAGAGCCCAAGAAACCAATACTGTGGGGAGAGCAGGTTGAGAAGATGAAGATATAACATTTTTTATTGAGCATGGCTGGTGGGAGTAGTAGGGGAAGCAATGCACACACAGATATGGAAATATGGGGAGTGATTAGGACTGG